>JALLAS010000528.1:0-12606 GCA_036939415.1 Detonula confervacea | reverse complement strand
TTTGCGAAATCCTCCGTGACTGTATCAGAGAAAGACCCGCATGATTGGTATAACAGCTGCAATGTCCTCGGCAGTCTGAGAGCTGCATGTATAGATCTGGCGCAAAGTTCTCCTGAAATGAGCTTTCATCGGCAGCTTTAATGGTAGAGTCTTTGATTGAACTGTCAAATTGATAAATGACGTTACATGATACCTTGTTAGCTTTCTCAAGTGATAGTATGCCTGAATATCAAGGCTTAGAACAGCTTAGATCAACCGATCCTAAGCGCTGAAAGTTGGAATGTGAGATGCAATCACAATGGGAATCTCATGCGTTCGGAGCCAACCTGGACACCACCTCCCTCTCCAGAAGGTGTCACAGAACCCTGTTCTGGTCATTGTGTATTCTACACTGTTGGAAACCAAAATGGTAACATCTAATGATTCGGCATGACGATCCTCCTGGATCTAGAGGTTTCCCACCCTATTGCAACATCTCACACTCATGCTTGTATTCATCATACCATACTACTGCTTGCCCCTTTACTCCTTAGCACACAAAATTTCAAGCCCCAGAGGTATCCAATATTGATTCAGTCATAATTCAGCGATGGCTTCACACTCTTCCGCCCACCACGGGGAGTACGAGAAGTAACAGAACCAACATCATCGCTCCTAAATTCCGTTTTTGGACAAGGCGGAGAATGGTGCTCAGGCAATAGCGAACCCATCATAATCGATTCATTACGCACTAAAGTAGTGCGGGGGCCAAATCGTAATAGTACTAACATCAATGCAGAAGTAAAGGTTGCCACGAAGTACAATCCTCCTCCACATGCGACTCCTACCGCGGCAGATAACCATAGTGACGCTGCCGTATTCAAACCTTTGACTGTGTGTACCAACTCCCCGTCATCGTCTGTGTACAAATCTTTCACGATGAGCCCGGCTCCTAAGAATCCCACACCCGATGGAACGGCTGCAGAAACTCGAGCTTTTATGGATGAATTCATGATTTTTTAGAGATGAATATTTTCGTATGCACATGAAGTACAATATAAAATGCGGGCAATTAACAGATACATCATGCTTTCTCGCTTACCAGGATCCCAATGCATAGGCCCTTCCATAAACACAAAAGTAGAATTGACCGTAAACAACGCCGCCGCCAACGAAACCAGCGTCATGGTCCGTATCCCCGCCGGACGATCGGCGCTCCGCCTCTCGATGCCAATAATACTCCCCAGCAACGCGGCAACGACCAAGTGCCTACCGTTCGAACATTCAAGGGGAGTTAATCCCATGAGACGCCAATATCGCGTGGTAGTTCGACATGGATCATTGTCGTAGAATACGTTGGGGAAGGTGATATTGTCGTGATGATCGGTTGATGAGGTGCAGGGTAAGGTCATGTAGGGTTCGAGCATGACGGCCGCGGCTGCGGAGAGGACGTAGATTATGCATGCGGTGTAGAGCACGCCTTTGAAGAAGGTGAATTCGGTGAAGAAGGAGATCGCCATGGTGGCGAGTCGGTGGTGAGATGGTGATTGACCGTCAATTCGGATTGCTTTTGGCAGGAAGATCACGCACAGCAGACACATCATGGTTGCGTGGAGTCGGTTGGCGGGTTGCGGGCGGCAGTTTTGTTGGACTTTTGGACTTCGCATTTTTTGGATAGATTTGGATGTTGCTTGTCGCTTGTCGCTTGTCGGTCGTTCCGATTTTCTTCTGATCCAAAGATCCCAGCAATCACTCCTGGCCCTCCCGCCAAAACTCCACTCCAAAAAGCGGGATAACACGAATCCCCAAGGGATAACATCCCTCGATCGTACCAAATGTACAGTCCATTTGCGACATTAGCCACTGATATAATCTGATCGGTAATCAGAATGTGCCATTTTCATCAAGGAATCCATACATTATAACACGTTACCTACATCCGGACAAATATCACGTAGGAACTCAATAGTGTCCTGGTTAGGACACAAGCCTCACTTTTAGCACACTCTGCACCGCGCGCGCGAAACCCGTCAAATAAATATTTTGTGTGCTAGCAGAATGCATGCTAGACAGACGACTCATGTGTGGTTTAAGGAGGGGGGGGGAAGGCATTATAATAATATTGTGAGTATGTAATCTCAGTTTTATTAACCATATTAGGAGTAGGTATTTATTTCTCATTATCAGTAACATGATTTATGTTATATGATTAATCGTCCCACGTTAAATATCCCTTGGGTCTCTAATTTCTTGGCCTCTTACTAAAAGATGTTCCAATATTGTACAATGCATAACCCTTTGTCGTTGAACGGCAGGTACTATATACGAACGACCACCTATCGTACCACTCCGCCACGAGCGATATTTAAGGTATCCAGCCAGGTGTGATCGTATTTCGTGCAGAGTCTCTGATTTCGTGCTGTATGTGCGCTTGCTTGGCATTTCAACGTTTTCATCAAAGCAGCTTCGGACTTCGGGCTGGCTTCACTGATACTGCCTCGCCTCCTCCTACTACCATATTTATTGCAAGATCAATGATTGCGGCAGCACGATCACATCTATCAGTAGTGTGATTTTATCGTATGAAGACGGTCTCACAAAGAAGTGGGAGTTAGAGAGAGAGAAGATGGCATCCAACGAGGAGCGCAAACGGCCGCGCCGAAGACGGAAGACGGCGAGCAGCATGGTGGCATCAAGTCTGATCGTGGCATCGGCCCTGCATCAGTTGGGATGCGGTCAACTCCATGCTGCTGGTGCTGCTGCCACGGCCGCCTCGCCATTGCCTGCGCATGACGACTATAGAATAGACAAGAGCATGATGAGACTTAGAAGGACGCAACAACAACAGCAACAACCATACACAGTAACAAATGTCTGCAAAAACGGACCCGGCTCGTCCCCCAATCTCCATCCGGGCGACTCCCTCGAAC
Organism: Detonula confervacea; assembly: GCA_036939415.1. Classification (NCBI taxonomy): domain Eukaryota; phylum Bacillariophyta; class Thalassiosirophyceae; order Thalassiosirales; family Thalassiosiraceae; genus Detonula; species Detonula confervacea. The sequence goes on along the minus strand of JALLAS010000528.1, from coordinate 9,697 downwards.
GCGGAGAATTTCTCTGCCACGGCAGCTTACGATTTGGAATCGATGCTGCTTCTGGCTCGTTAATTTTGGGATTTTACGATTCGTCGTATGGCGATGAGGATGGCGGTGACAATGTCGGCAGTAACAACAATAACAATAACAACGCCAACTCAAACTCGGCAGCTGGCAACAACAACTCCAACAACAACGCAACAACAACAACATCAAACGACGCCAACGAAGATGCAACCACCCCCCATCTCAAGGCATGGCAAGCAATCCCCACAACCCTCTTCCTAAAAGAAAATATTCCCTTCAATTACCTCTATCTCTCCGACAAGGGCAACCTCCTGGGGTACGACGAGTCCAACATCGAAATATTCGATTCCAACTACGACTACTACTATCCCAATCGATTGGAAAGCAAGGAGGATCATTCCGTATTGGGAATTTCGGACAGGTGCGGAGTATTGAGCGATATTGCGATGGGGGGCGAGATGTGCGTCACGCTGACGAGTCCGGCGATGAGCATTCCCGGCATGCCGTGGGGGATGGTCACGTGGGGGGTCATGGTGCATCCCGACAAGATGGAATTGATGGTGGCGCCTACTGTGCTGTCCCCGGAGAAGAGCGATGATGTGCAATTCGCGGAGGTCACGCTGTGGGAAGACACGGTGGGGGTCGCGACGGGAGAGACGATGCCGACTCCTTTTCCGGCGCTGGTTCGGCCCACTAGGCCTACGGCTACGGCAATCGTTGATGACCCATTTAATGCCGGTTCCATAGAAGCAGCAATCGCAACAACCCCCCAGCCCACGCCGGAACCCACTCGACGAACGAGACGACCTTCCTTTCGATCGCCATCCGCCTCTCCCTCGCATGCGCCCATGGGAAATTTATTCGATATCCAACAACCGGAAATCGCACTAATGCCCTCCACCTCCACGATATGGGGCACCGTCTGGCTCGACTCCAACAGAGACGGTATCATGGAAACTTCCGAGGACCAGATCGACAACTTCGAGGTCAAGCTCTACAAATGCACTGATGCGCGCAGCAGCATCGCCGTGGAATCGAGGTTGACGGGTCCTGAGGGCATGTTCTTCTTCAACGTGCCCACCGGAACGACGTACCGGGTGCAGTTCTCGATCGACGAGAGCGAGTACGGATATTCGGAGCAGGGGATGGATAGCGATGCGAATATGTTCGGATGGACGCAGTGCGAGACTAGCCGGTTGGAGAATCCGATACAGTGGAATGCCGGGTTGTATTATATGACTGCGGAGAATGATCTTGATTTGGCGGGGATGCCGGAAGGGTTCGATGCTGGGAACGTACCACTGGGGAGCATGCAGACCATTCAAAACAATGCGCCCACTCCGTCCCCCACTGAAGCCATGGCCTCCATCGGCGGCTTCGTCTACCTGGACGTGGACGAGAACGGCGCCATGGATTCCAAGGAGCGTACCGCCGCCGTGGGCGGATACACCGTCAACGATGCGGTCATCGTCGTCTCCTTGACCGATTGCGTTACCGAGGAGGTTATGGCCACGTTGGACGTGGCCTTTCCCGGAACGTACAGCTTTGGGAATTTGACCGAGGGTCTGTACAAGCTGGGATACGAAATGCAGGTCCTATCTCGCGCCAACGATCCCAATACCCCATTGTATAGCTTTATTGAGAACGATGGCGAGCCTACCAGGCACGAGACCAAGTGTGGCAAGTTGGGCAAGGGGGAGGTCATTTCTACGGGCAATGTGGGTTTACGAACGCAGCCTGTAGATTTTGAATCGAAGTTTGGCAGCGGACAGGTGGGTCCGCAGGATTTGGCGGAGGAACTTGACGCGATGGACGCTGCGGCAGAAGGCACGGACATTGCGCGCGGCATTGCTGCTGCCGAAGTGGAAGATGGCAACCCCGATGGAGGGGACTCCATTGTCCCAGGATTGGTCGGGGCATTGGTCACCCTATCGATAATTGCCATGGTTGTGGCTGTCTTTGTCAAGCGCCGAGGGGGGGGGCTTAGCACTTTTCCACTGCTGGGCAGCAAGACCAGGGCTGATCGTGAGATTGATGTGCGCAGCGTTGGATTTTCCATTGAGGGGGATACCTTTGCTACCCCATGTGCCGATCAAACGGCCATTGGATCAATGGTGGTTGAGACGAGCAAGTCTGTAGCAGCCATGACCACAGGGGGGGGCGTGGATGGAACTACGAGCGACGATGAAAGCGAGAGTCGATCGTTCACTGGTATGGAATTCGCGCTCAAGAGTGCCCAAAATGGCATTGGGGGCAGTGGTGAGACGAGCCCCTTTGAGAGTACCAGCGGTATGATTTCTTCTTCTCTCAAAAGGTCATCTCCGGAGAAGAAGAATAGGAGTCCCAACAAGAACATTCAGAAGATGCAGAGCGAGGAGAGCTCGGAGGGATTTTTGGTGTATGACGACGGAGATAATGAGGATGAGGAGCAAGGTCATGGTGATTATGGACCAGTGGTTTCAGATATTCTTGCCAAGTATTCGCAGAAGCGGGCTGGTCAGAGTAGCAGCAGCGATGAGGGCGATGCAACCGAGGGAGGAATTCATCCGCAGCAAGCTCATGAGCAATCCCAAAGTCACCAACCACAGGTATTTCCCCAAAAAGGAGGCAATCAATCGTGGAGGCAATATCAGGATCCTGGACCAGAGTATCACAAGCCCTTGTCTGGTGGCAGCGGTGCCGAAGATCAGCTGGCAATTGTTCCTGTAAAGAACCAAGTTCTAGGGGCTCACTTTCAACAGTACGACCAAGGTCAAGGCCAAGGCTACTATCCCAACAGCGGACATCAACATCAAAAGTACGGTGGCACTGACCATGATGAACACACTACGAACAGCGGATCGTCTCGCTCTTCAGATCCTCCGGCGGCATCTTATAGAGATATTCCTGCAGCTAATGCTCAGACAGGCTGGGGGGTTCCTCAAGAAGATGATGGACAGCAGTACCATCAGCAACAACAGTATGGCATGGCACAATATGCTCCCAATGATGGTTCTTATCCTGCTGAAGGTGCCTACTCCGGGGTTGGAACATATGATCCTGACTACGATCCAAACCATGACCCGAATCAGGATCCAAACTATGATCCAAGTCAGTATGCACCTGAAGAAGGTGGCGCATCATACCCTGCAAATTATGAACCTCAGTACGCAGGTAATGATGATGGGGCATATGCTGCTGGAACCTACGATCCAAACTATGACCCGAACTATGATCCCAACCAGTACATTCCTGAAGACGGCAATGATGGTACCTGTGATCCAAACTATGATGGCCAAGGAAACCAAGATGGCATTTATGATGAGTCTGGACAGTATATTGCGGTTGACCAAGAGGAGGGTGAATACTCCATGAACTACGAAGCCCATCCCCCAGTCGACTCCGAGTCTTCCTCTGATTCGGATTCGTCCAAATCCTCCGAAGAGGCCAGCGCCTCTGGCTGGTCCTCCTCTTCCTCCGCCAACACCGGCTCCTTATCGGCCACGAGCAGTAACTCCTATTCCAACTGGTCCCAAGAATCAGCATCGGCGGCGGCGCACAGGGCCAAGGCTCGAAGGGCACAGTCCAATCCTAGAGATGATCGTAGAATGGACAGCTGGAGGCAGCAGGCGGCCATTCCGGAGAATTCGACGCTGGAGTATAATGCGTATGCCATGTCGGCATCGAGCAATGACGAGATTGGTGGCAGAGGGGGTCGCAACGCTGGTCGTGGCGGGTTTGCACCACCATCATTGCCGCCAACTCCCACTGCAAGAGATGACGATAAGTCGGTCCTCTCGTCAGGATCCGAATCATCATCGGATCCTCCGGGGGCATCGTACAAGAACTTGAATCATCAGTTCCCGCCGCCTCCCCGAAGGACCACACCTCCGAGAAGGACTTCACCAAGCACGGGGCGTAGGATAACCCCTCCAAGGAAGATGTCGCCTCCTAACATTGCTGCTGCCAACAGGAGTAGAGGCAGGAGTGTTCCTCCTCCGCCACCAAGGGGATATCCCACTCCTCCTCCGAGGTAGCAGTCAGGCAGTTACTAGCTGCATCCTCAAAAGCAATATTGTACACTCGTGGCTATTGTATTCGTCGTGAGAAAAAGTGATTGCCATTATAGATAGACCGAAGCCAGTTTGAGTAAATATAGACGTAACGTAGAGCTTGGTCCCCACTTTCACTTCCTGTTTTATTCCATTTTCCAACTTTTCTCTATCTTTGAGTTGTCTCAATCATACGATACTGTCTAATCAATGATCAAGCTCTATTTTCCTGTTCTTCTCTGATTGCGCATCATCAAACCAGTTAAAGAGGATCAAATGCCATAAACTTTTCAAAGAAATGCAGATGTGCACTCCTTTTTTTGTCAAAAATACCTTCACCCATGCTATCATCCTATTTGCACATTTTGCAACCCTCTTCTTAGACGGAAATAAAAACTAGTGGTTGTGGATCAAATAATTATTCTAAGCGGATCTGCTGTACATTAACTATGTACAACCACAGTGGGATATCGATTGGGACCAAGTAGGCCTCATCATTTCAAAGTTTCATTTCATGTTGAGTAATTTATTTATAATAGTGGTATCATTTGTTTTCTTCCTAGCATGCCTCTCTGTTATGCCAGAGAGATGAACATGCTATTCATGTCTACACGTAGTCTTGAGTGTAGCTGAGGGTTATCTGTCAATATCTCCTCCAAGCTTGATGGAAACCTTCTCAAACGTTTGCCTCGTTCCTGTCATTTTTCTGAAGCAATGTATCTTGGTGGGGCCACAATACCTTAACGTCACACATAGCAAATCATAGCACGCATGCGGTACACAATATCATATCTAGAAAGTCTTCCAACGGTTAGCACGAGATTCGGCAATCTCGGCTGCAATGGATGCCTTATTTTCTTCCTCAGCATTTCCCAACATGCTGTTCAACAAAGATCCTCCATCCTTTTCCGCTTTTCGTAGCGCATCTGCCTCCTTCTTCGCAGCAGAAGTGTCAGTAGTTTCGCGCTTGGCCTTGGCCGCCGCCATGGTCCTTTTGTTCACAATTGCGACGTCTTCGTTGATGTCGATGAGTTTGATGCCCTTGGATGCATCGTAAGATGGGAGGGAAAATGCATCAATATCTGCTGCTACGATTGTGGATGATGATACTGTTGGTGAGAAATATTGTTGTTGTTCCATCATTGATGCGTCAGTGGCGAAGGCGGCTTGAGTCGAGAGGCCCAATCCTAGCAAGCATGCGGAGGCGGCGGCTACGATATTGTTTTGTTTCTTCGCTTGCAGAGCTGTTGACGACATCTGCGATGGCTGTGATGGCACGAAGGCAAGTGTCTGGTTGACCATGAGAGGAGCTACTACTAATGCCGAAACCTTCATTTTTGCTGTGTTGATTATTGGTGTAGTGGTGAATGTTATCGAGGAATAAATGTTGCTGCTGTGAATTGTGGATTGTGTCAGTCTACGGAGGATTATTAGATATGCATGGTACCATAGCATTGCTAGCTTTTGCTCTCGGTTTTTTGTGCGTCGTTAGTAGTTGTTGTAGGTGCGTGGCGGAAGTTGAGTTGGCGTCTATGACGTGGGGTACCTTCAAGCTTCGCTCTTTCATCCTTATCCAGTACCTATCGCGAACATTGAACGATTATAGTCATGAAGAAAATATCACTTGTCGTGGGAAAGAATTCTACGGCGAAGCTCAAATATGACAATATCTAAAATTGCGGGAATATGTCAAATCAGTTTCTAATCTAGATTTTCTCGGGAACGTCACCGTGGACAACGACGCGGTCAACGGCTCTAGATAAGTGTAGCTTGATTCACAGCAATCCACGGTCAAGAACAACGGTCCAGAACAGATGCTCCAACGCGGCGGTCCTCATCTCGGCGGTCCGGCGGCACTCCTCTTCAAATCGCCAACGTGACGTCATCATGACGTCACGAATCATCGCCGAATCCCGCTGCCTCCCCCTCCTCACTTTCAGAAACCAATGACCCCCACATTTCTCCCTTCCCCACATTTCTCACTTCTCGAAGTAGAAATCTTTTTTAGTCTGCCCCCCCCCTCACCACTCTTTGGATTTCCTCCCAATTCTTCAATCTCAACAAAAATAGAACGTCACCATGGCCCTCACCCTGTACTACCCCCTCTTTGAGTCCGCCAATTCCGCCCCCACTGCCGCCACCGCCGCCAGCGCCACTGCCGCCACTGCCGCTTCCGCTGCCACCGCTGCACCCACCCCCAAATCCTCTACCATAGCCTCCGCCGCCGCCGCCGCCACCGCAACCCCCACCACCACCGCCTCCACTTTAGCTTCCGCATCCCCCCCTGCCGCGCCCGCGTCCACAACTGCCGCAGCTGCGAAATCCTCGACCATAGCCTCCGCTGCCGCCGCCACCACCACTGCCGCCTCAAATGCAGCGTCCGCATCAACCTCTGCCGCCGCCGCCAAATCTTCTACCATAGCCTCCGCCGCCGCCACCAGCACCAGCACTGCCGCCTCCACTGCCGCATCCGTGTCCACCCCTGCCGCCGCCACTGACTCCTACACCATAGGCTCCACCGCCGACGCCTCCGCAACCATCACAGCCACTGCCCCCCCCGCCAACTCTTCCACCCAACCCCTCATCACCACCCTCACTGCCGACATCACACCCTCCATTGCTGCTGCTACCGCCCCCACTCGCCGTAACGCCGCCACCACCGCCCCCATCTCCCTCATCAAATATTCACGAAACTACTTTGCCACCACCACTGACTCCACCTCCGCCAACGTCACTTCCGCCGATAACTCTGCCGCCGCTACCGCCATCTACACCTCCCTCACACCCTACATCGCCGCCACGAATCACCGTGCCTCCCTCACCACTGCTTCCGCCTCCCGCAACAATAATTCACCCAACCCCTTCGCCGGCTCCAGTGGCATCTCCACCCGCACCACTTTCACATCCGCCAACGCCAGAACCGCCCCTGCCGACAACTCTGCCGCAGCTACCGCCACCTCGTTTTCATTTAAACTGAAAAAGACAGAAACTTCCGATTCAGAGGACACCGTTAGCCTCACCTCTCCGGATCCACCCCATTCTCATCGTGAAACCGGCCCACCCTTCATAACCGAACCAACCCACTCTCCCCGCGAACCGGACTGCCCCTCCATCGCCGACCCACCTGAATCTGAAAATGAGCAACCCGCATCTCCATCCGTCCATTCCGCCTATTCCATGGAAACGGACCCCTTCCCGGACCTCCCCATTTCCAATCCACCCGCCTCTCCATCATCTTCCATCGAAACCGATCCCGTACCTGACTTTATTTCTGGACAAACCCACCAGCCACCTGGAATTACCACCAACAATCCCCCCCCAGTCACCACGTACTCCAATGGTAATCAATTATTTCTAATCTTCAATCATTTCTCATATTTGAATTCATATCTAACCCTCCACCCCCATATTTCTCCACACTTACCTTCAGACAACGATATCAATTTAACACTTCTACTTGATTATTTTGACACCGTTTTTGTCACCCACCCTGAACCAGAACGAACGTTCGGCAGCCATTTCTCCCCCACACCTGCACAGAGCACTCGTCTTCAGAAGGGAGAAAAAACCGATTCCCACATCAAGTCTCTTGTTCCCAACCCGCGTATATCGCCTCGTTTCGCCAATGACAAATCTTATGTTCTTGATCGTCAAGAAACATTGACAAATTATTTTATTCAAACGACAAGGCGAACACACCGCTCTCTTATGCAATCACCCCGTCCTGATGTTGGTTATTACCTTGATATTGCATTGAAAAATGCTTCCAATCAATCCCGCCCACTATCCAAGGTAAACAATCAATTTATAATGATTTATCATATTCCGATCGCGTATTCCATACTTAAAAAACCCTTTTTCTTTCCATGTAGAAAAAAGTGAAGGTGTGTGTTACCAACATGCTTCAGGAAGGTAACACGTACCACGAGGTGGTTTCATTTTGTAAAATTAATGGTGTTTCGTCCCGAACCCTCGCCATCGTGATTCACCAGCATGTTCCCATGCATCTATGGCCTTGATCCATTTAATCCTTTGAATTACCCTACCTGACCAGTAATCTTAAAACCACTATTTGTTGTTACATGAACATTTATAAAAATTCCACCGTAGCTGTAATCTTGTTTGGATTATTTATTTTTATCGATGCATGATGGCAAAGATCTTATGTTGGATTTGTTTGGTTAATGTTGATGTGTGACTGCTAAGATCTACCACTGCTTGGCACTACACATGCAAAAACACCCAAAAAACCATCAAATAGGAGCACCGCATTTACACCGCCAACCAACCGCCGCAAACCACCTATCCCGCTTATCCCACACATCCCTCCATTTCCAGTCATCACATTTAGCCAACAAAATGAGCGCTCCCAACATAGAAGATATTATGGATTCCAATCTAACAACACTCCCCCCATTGGCTGTAACAACAAACATTGGTTTACATAATGCAGGTGCAGTGGCTGGTCATCATCCAAATTTGGAGCGCAATCCATCCATCAAAATCATCAACCTTTGCGCCGCGCTAAAATCCTACGACGAGCATGATGATGGCAATTATGTTACAAATGTTGTTAGTGGTTTTAACACGAAGTTATTATTCAAAAAACTAACTCGGTCATCAGATTTATTTGATGTTGACATTGATATTGACGAGTTGTGCAAAGAATTATTCCGTGCTGAAGAGTGGTGGGCGAACAGAGATTTGTTGTTCAATGCACTTGTTTCTTTTGGCGAGATCAAAGGATTCCGGGTGGCTAAAAACATGCATACATCAAATGCAACAGGTATGGAAAGAAGGAATACATCAGAAATTATGAAGGTGGGGGACTGTGTGTTGAGTGCAAATTTATTCTCAATTTGAAAGCGTTACATAACCCCAAATCTGTACCAAAACGGGAGGGGATGAGTGCCAATCCCAAACAAAAAACAAGACCTGACTATGATTTGCCTGTCAAGATTATAAACAATCCCGGCACCAAACGGTCAGTCGATTCATCCTGGACACATGGTGGGTTATGTCGGCCCTCAGGACAGAACTTGATTATGGCAAAAGAGAGAGCAGGCGTATACAACAAAAATATTGGGTCATCAGCAATGTTCGCGCTATGCAAGATGGCAAAGAGAAAACGTCTCAATAACGCCAGTATTAGAAGTGTGGTGCAACCTATGATGCCATCACAAAAGGAATTGACTTATAGCAATATTTTCTATATCCGTGTAAAGATCAATAAATGTCTTCCCATTTATGAGGAACATCCAAAATATGAAGCATTTGCCAAAACCATGGATGATAATGTAATTCTTGGTGGTCTTGATGACGAATTTGAAATCAATGATGATCAAGCGACTCAGTTAGCCACGGACCTTTGGCTACAAGTATTGAGGTGTAAAGATGACGATGATGATTCAATTATTAACATTCAACAATACATGGAATTGATAGCGCGGACTGCTAGGGGATTCGTATATGCCTTTGCTTTGGATGAAAATGGTAAAGCCAATGGTTTAGTTTGGCAAACAGCGACCATGCGAAGGAATTTCGAAATGTTTGGTGGATATATATATCTCTTGATACGATGAAAAGAGCAATTAACAAATGGTTGTGGCCATATATGTCAATTTCAATGTACAACAAACACAAGAAAA
>JALLAS010000527.1:0-12692 GCA_036939415.1 Detonula confervacea | reverse complement strand
CTTGGATTGATTTGAATTTGCATCCGACCGGCTTAGCGATGGGTGTTGCAACGAACTAAAGGGTGCTGCCGTCTTGGCGGTTGCTTCTTTGGCTTGATGGGAATGTTGAAACCATGGGTTGGGGGAGGCATGGGGGTGGTAGTAGATGGCTCGCTCAATTTGGCGGTGGAGGAGGTGGGATTGTGGGGTAACACGACGTATGCAGCCTGCTAAGAGCGGCGCTGGGCGTCGTGTGGTCACGGGACGGGTGACCACCGTTGGTGGTGCACCCTTCAGATCGGTTGTGTTCCGTTCTGATTCGATGTTCGCCGTCTCCTTGGGGAGGGGAGCTGAGCGTTTACGTCGTCTTCATCTGCGACGGGTCATCCAACGTTGCGTGGTGGACGGCCCCCGTCCGTATCGGCTTGCGGTATCGTACTCACACGCTGTCACGAGGTATCCAGGACATCGCCAATAACATCATTGGGAATATCGCTAAAGAATTTGTGTGGTAGGTAGGTAGAAGTACGTATGTAACTCTTGTTAGAGGAGTACGTGGATAAAAATAAGGTGCGTCATCTTGTCATTCCCCTCAACGTCCTTCAGAACCATCGAAATAACGATACCTTATTTACTTATTTCAGGCTTATTTGTTGGTACCAATAAATTAATTGATAGGATTAGTACCAAGAATCATGATTGTCTCAAGATGTTGTACTGGCATAAGTTCATCAAACCAATCTAACCTTTTGAGCAGTATCCAAGATAGTAGTCAGTATCGCAATCAATCTTTTCAACATGGCACCCATTATCCGCACTGTCATAACCGCATCGGCGGCCATAACCGCTGTCAGCTCCTTCTCCCTCACAAACTGCCCGAGTCCAGTTCATCATGCCACAATTTCCGCATCTCGCCGCGGCACTGCCACTACCACATCATTATTTATGGCTGGCATGGGAATGGGCATGGCAACCAAAACGAAAGGCAAGAAAAATAAGAAGAATGCTTCCAACAAAGGGATGGGAGGAAAGAAAACGTCCGACAAATTCGACACTGCCAAGGCAATGATCAAATCCGACAAGCTGTACGAGAAGCTGATGGCTGATTCCAACAGGGCATTGAATGCCGAGGATTGGAACGAGGCTACCAGGGACATCACCACAGAATACATCGTCACGGCGCGCTGCAAGCCAGGCAGCACCTTGGCAAAAGCCAACAATGCCTTAATTGCTGCCTCTGATTGGATTCCAGTGTCTCAGCTGGTGATAGTCCACCCTGTTCATAAGCAGGAATGGCCGTGCAATCAACTACGCTGCCACGCTCACGGCTCCCATCTTCAAACCCCCCTCAAGAAACATCATCGAGTACTCTGCTGAACCCATTGATTCCTTTATGAAGTACGTGTACAAAGACATCATTGAGGACAAGACCACGGATAGCTTCGTGGGCCGGACTTCCAACAAAAAGGGGGGCATGACCAAGTCCAAGGTGAGGGAAATGCTGGGGTTGGAGACGGATTACAAGGATGCCACGGTGATCAAGCAGGCGTATAAAAAACAATCCATGGCGTTGCGTCCGGATAGGTTTGTGAATAGCGATAAGACGAAGGATAAGATTGATGAGTTCTCGGTGAGGTTTGGTTTGGTGAAGATGGCGTACAAGGCGTACGAGGTGTTGAACTCGGGAATTCACAATGACTCGACTGAATATTTGTCGTTGTATCAACGATCATGGTATGAATCCCTAAGCGGGAAGTCACGGACAGAATTGTTGATGTTACTTCATAATAGTAAGCAATCAAGATAATCTAATTGATAGACACNTCTCTTCACTCTGGTCTTAAGATTAAGCCATGTCTGTTGGGAAGCGCAGCTGATGCTAGTGGCCTTAAGTTCTTGTTTTGAGCGCCAAATGGTTCGAAATTGTGTAACAGAGGGAGTAGATAACAAAAAAATACTCACATATTTATCACTATCTAGAGATAGAGAGAAGTAAACATGATGAGAGCAAACCATCTGTAACAACCTGGTTTGGCTATTTTAGTCGTATTATTACACTAAATTCCTTCGGTTTTTAAATGGGTGATATCCAGAAAAAAACGAGGCCTTTGGGGATCAAGAAATTAGCGATCAGAGTTCCTTCAAAATTTTCGCATCTATAAAAAAGTTATTGCCCCCTTTGGGATATTTTTTAAGAACACCGATTCCACTGTATCTGCTGCCGGTTCCCGCGAGGTAGATGCCGGTTTAGTCAAGGCAGCCGGCTCCAGTTCCGGCATGGTGGATAAAAATTGAGTGCCGGATAAAGGCGGAAGGTGCCTGCTTTTATCAGATGGTGCCTAAAACTAACTTGCTGCCAACAGATTTCTCCCAAGTCGCCGAGAGGATCGATTGGATGAGGAATGGATGCAACTTGCTTCATCATGAAACGATCGTCTTTAATGTTACAATGCAACCCAAACGATTGTCAATGGCACTCTTCTATACAGAAAGTTTTTGACTCACTCTGGCTGGAACAGAACTACCAGCATTTCATCCAGCAATTCCATAATTGATGGACTTTTCCTTTTCTCATCTCTGATGTAATAACTCACGCGAACACGCACAGCAAATTGGCAATCAAGTGCTGAAACGCATCGCGACACTTCCTGCACAATGATATCGATCATGTTCCATCACCAACCACCAATAGTAACACCCTTGGCCATCACCGCCAACCTTTTGAAAACCCCAAGAAAATGTACAGAGAACACGCTCCTTGTCAGAATAAAATTCAACGCAAATAATCGGCGCTATTGGCTCTATAATGATCAAAAAATCATCACATTCACCTACTTGCAAATCCACCATTAACTGACATCAATCAACAAGCAACTCTCTGGAAAATAGTGGTTGTGGGAACCCCTCCATCATCATGCCAACAGAAATTTTCAACAGCAGCATGAATGAAACACAAAAAATGAACAATCAGGATGAATTGGCATCGCGAAATCAACTACGCCGCCACGCTCGCGGCTCCCATCTTCAAATCCCTCCCGAGAAACATCATCGAGTACTCCGCCGAACCCATCGATTCCTTCATGAAGTTCGTGTACGAAGACGTCATCGAGGGCAAGACCTCGGACAGCTTCGTGGACGGGACTTCCAACGAAAAGGTGGGCATGACCAAGTCCAAGGCGAGGGAAATGCTGGGGTTGGAGGCGGATTGCAAGGATGCCTCGGTGATCAAGCAGGCGTACAAAAAGCAATCCATGGCATTGCATCCCGATAGGTTTGTGAATAGTGATAAGACGAAGGAGGAGATCGATGAGTTTTCGGTGAGGTTTGGTTTGGTGAAGATGGCGTACGAGGCGTTGAATTCCGGAATTCGCAACGACTCGAATGAATCATCGTCGTCGTATCAAAGATCATGGTATGAATCCCTCGGCGGGAAGTCACGGACGGAATTTGCGGGTGCCGTTGATTTGATGTCAACAGCGGAGGCGGGTGAGGTGTACAACAAGGCGTTCAAGAGTGCAGTGGCGGGATTGGATTCCGATTTGACCATGGCGTTCGTTGCTAGGAATCAGGCCGCGGCGAGATGATGATGATAATAGTAATATGATGGAAAGATTTCACTGCACAACTAATTTTACAATGATCGATCTCGACCTATCCCACCGTTTTTCTTATCTGAGTGCATCACTATAGATGGGCCACAATTGATGAGTTGTCATTTGAAGTCAAATGTACAGTCTCCAATCCGAGAGGACTAAGCAAGCGAGCTGTCCCTCGCTCATCCGTCAAGAGGTATTGTTGACGTCAAGAATGATACCAGATGAATAAGCAGAAATGACTGAAATTTGACTTTTACAACAAGCTTGCAACTAGGACGCTCGATGCAATCCGACCACTAAAACCGCAAAATGCACATATGAATATTTAATCAAGCAAATGAAAAGGAAGCTGATTGCCTAGTATGGAAGTCGCTGAAATCATCTACATCATTCTGCTGCCCAAGCTCAAGACTTTGTGAAGATCTTCTTCTGCTTCCCTTCTTCTTTTTTCTCTTTTTCTTGGAGTCTTGTCGCAGTCCCGAGCTGCTGGCTGACCATCCAGCGCTACCTGGGTAATAGGTGGTAAAAGATCCAGTGTGCTGCGGTGGATGGGTCATAAAAGATGATGATTCATCCCATCCATTGAGCTTTTCCCTGGACTTCTTAACTGAAGCTTTTGTTTTAGCACTTGCTTGGAGTTGGGCAGCAATGGACCTGGCTTCGAGAACACCATTCGCAATCTCACTTCGAGCTAAGGCAGCAGATTGAGACTGGGATCTGCTGGTGTACGAATGTGATGATCCGATCACAGGGGGCTGTGTAGCACATGATAGCTGTTCAGCAAAATTATACATTTCTGGTTGCTCTTGGGTAGAATGGGATTGAGTTTCAGTGTCTTCATAAACCTGTGTAGCACCTGACGATAGCTGTTCAGCAAAATGATACATTTCTTGTTGCTCTTGCGTAGACTGGGATTGAGTTCCAGTGTCTTCATAAACCACCACAGCATCTGGGTCCCTCTTTTTTATCGAAGAAATTGATCGAATGATAGAACCAATTGATCCGATAACAGAGGATCGGGTTGCATAGGATCGTTCTTCATTGAAATGATCCAACTGCTTTTGTTCTTGAACAATAATTCGGTCATTTTGGTTCTCGCATTCAATACGTGGCAGCACCGACGTGCCATCTGATAATTGACCGTCGTCATACACACTAGAATCCCTGAGTTGCAAAGGTTCCTCCGTAGGAGGTGGTAACGCCAAGTGTACTTCACGATGGACGATCTCCGTCTCGTTCTCAGGCGGAGGATCCCGACCATGGCGATATGGGGCCAAGAGTGCCTTGAAAGAAGCAAATCTGCGATGTTCTGATGGAGGATCCATGCCAAAAGTAACTGCACTTTGAGCAGCCATAGCACTTGATTTATCTGAAGGTACACGAGAGGCACGGGTGGACGATGGCTTTAAGGCCAGAATGCGAGGTAGTGAAATTCTCGGATGCTTGGTTTCGAGATGATTGGAACTGTTAGTAGACGATGATTTTGTAGACGATAGTTTTGCTTTGATTTGGCGATGCTGATAAGGAACGACCGCGGTGTTTATTTGTCTGGGACTCGGTTGTCGTGGAACTAATGCGGTGACATGATTGTGTGGTAGGCGCTTCTCCTCTTTTTCGAAGACGATGTCCTTTTCATTTTTACGAGACTTCTCTTGCTTCTTATAGTAACTGTGCAGGCCTTTGGCGCAGCCTATACAGCAGCAACAAAAGAACAGAAGAACAGCCATAACAATTAGGAACACAGCCCAGCCAGGAATGTTGCCGGTCTCTTCATCTGTGCTCTGATTTGTACTCGAATCTGAACTATCATTCGTGTCGTATGTTTCAACAGACACTCTCACGTTCTAGTGGTAGGTAAGAAACAGATGAAAAAGCTCGTTAGAATTGCAAGTAATGCACAAAATAAGAAGAGGATGGTTATGCTGCGGCAACAGCAGCTTACTTTGAAAACTTCTTCATTCAATGATCCGAGGTACATCTCAATCTCTCGAATGTTATCTCGAATAGCCTGCAAAATGTATCCCAGTGTAAACTGAGATACATCAGAGGGTGCCCTTGCTCGAATCATAAGAGGTAATGACGGAGCCTCTGATTGAAGAATTCTATGCCCGTCTTGAAGCAATCTCAACCGGCCTGCATATGATACGTCTACTAAGTCCAAGTCGGTATCATCAAGGCTATCAGCGACTCTCTCTTGGACAAACCCAATCAAAGCCTCCCTATCTCTAGGAGAAAATTGGTATCCAGATGCAATGTTGTTCAAGTTCAATTGAACAGGATGGGCAGTCTCTTCCATCCGTTTATTATTGGTATCAATTGTATTAGGGTCATAGGTGTCTATTGACACAATGACATCTTGAAAAGAGTTCCATGATTGGACCTTCAACTTCCTTGCAATGTCCTCTCTCTGGTCTTTCAGCACTTCCATTATATAGGATAATGCAAACGCTGATACATCCGCTGGAGCTTTCACTGTGACAAGGAGAGGTAATGAGACAGCATCCAGCCGTCTTGACGAAAGAAGGTTTCGACCATTCCTTCTATCTACATGAGTTACTTCGACTAATTCTAGCGCATCATCAAGGTGTTCATCTAACGCTTCCTTCACAGAGCGCAGGATAGTTGCCTTATCTTCTTGTGAAAGGCGATAGCCACGAGGTACATCGTCGAAGTTCAAACGCACAGGATGAATTGTCTCTTTCAACTCAACCACCAAATCTTGGGGTTCATTGGGATCGTAAGTGTCAAAGAATAAATCACTATTCATGTACGTATTCCAATCGAGAAGCTTGAACTTTCTCAAAAGATCTTGTTTGTGATCTTCGAGAGCTTCCATTATGTAGCCCAATGCAAGGTCAGCATCCGTGGCAAGTCCTTCCACCGCGATACGAAGAGGCAATTGGATGGTATTCAACCGTCTTGAGCCACCACGCAATGAAGATATAAGGTTTCGGTCACTTGCAGCGTCAGCAACTTCGATCAGTTCAAATGAGCTGTTGAGCTTATCCTCCAATAAATCTTTTACATGACGAATAATCGATGATCTATCATTTTGAGAGAGACGGTATCTAGCCGGCATGTTCTCCAGGTTCAAACGAACAGGATGAATAGACCTTTCCGCTTCATAGTTTGAAACAGTGATTGCATTTGGATCGTAGGTTTCGAATGACAAATTGACATCATTGAAGGCGCTCCAATCAAAAGACTTGAGAAACTGAACTATGTCTTGCTTATGATCTTCAAGAACTTCTATGACATACGACAACGCTAGGAGGGATATTTCATTAGCTGGCCCATTTACCCTTATTAGAAGAGGCAATGCATCTGATTTTCTTGACATTCTTGGCAATGAAG
The DNA here is from genome assembly GCA_036939415.1 of Detonula confervacea. Taxonomy (NCBI): domain Eukaryota; phylum Bacillariophyta; class Thalassiosirophyceae; order Thalassiosirales; family Thalassiosiraceae; genus Detonula; species Detonula confervacea. The sequence goes on along the minus strand of JALLAS010000527.1, from coordinate 5,763 downwards.
AGAACAAATGTCGATATATGCTACCTGTTGCTTCATCGACTTCAACCAACTCATATGGGGCATTCATGTTATCCTCAAGAAGCACTTAATCGGAAAAAGAAACGGGACAGTTAATGGAGAGCAATTTGTTAGCTTGCTTTACTCGTATTCTAAAGGTCGAAATTTCCAGTCTTACCTTTCAAAAAACGAATGAGCTCTTTCACGAAGAAAGGACAGAGAAGGGAGAGCAATTGGTTAGCTTGAAATGATCATAATGTCAAGGTTGTAGGCTCAAGTCTTACCTGATTTATCAATACGAGAGAGACGATAGCCGTTAAGAACATTGTCGAAGTTAAATTGTACAGGATGCACAGTCTCTACCATAGCCAAAGGCGGTACATATATGTCATCGAAATCATATGTGTCGAACGATAATCTCACATTCCTAAAGGTGCCCCAGTCGAGCGACTTTAGAAACATGACAATGTCTTGCTCATGATCTTCAAAGACGTCCATCACGTATGAAAGTGCGACATCCGATTCAGTAGCCAGCCCCTCCACAACAATACGAAATGGCAGTGCGACAGTATCCAACCTCCTCAGATTACCAGACAATCTTGAGAGAAGGACCCTGTTGCGATCAATTGCTGCATGTGCCACTTCAACAAGTTGGAGTGACTTATCAATGTTTTCATCCAAAAGTTCTCTCACGTAACGAATGATCGATGATATTTCATCTCGAGAGAGACGATATCCCATAGGGAGGTTCTCCAAGTTCATTCTCACAGAATGAGTAGTTTGTTGCACATTCGGGGTTGGCAGGGCGATGTCTAGGAAATCATATGTTTCAATTGAGACATAGACATTATTGAAGGCATCCCAATCCATGGACTTTAAGCTTCTATCAATGTCTTGCTTGTAATCTTCGAGTACCTCCATAACATATGAAAGTGCGAACGAGGACTTGTCGGCCGGCCCTCTGACTGTGATGCGCAGTGGCAAAGATCTGTTATCTGCGTTGCCTACATATTCGACCTCGATCAAGACAAATGAATCATCAAGATGGTCATCCAATAACTCTTTGACCAGCCGTATCACGGATGCCCTATCAGCAGCGGAGAGTCGATATCCAGCTGATATATTGTCAAAGACTAGCTGCACTGGATGATCTGTGGTTTTTAACCTATCTGCTTCAGGTTGGGTGATCAAAGAGAAGGGGTCGAATGTTTCAATGGAAATGTTTATATTCTTGTGTGAGTTCCAGTCCAGAGACTTTAGTAATACCTCCATATCCCGAATGTGATCTTCAAGGATTTCCATGACATATGCCAATGCATAGCTCTGCATAGATGAAGGCCCTTCAACTGTAATATGGAGTGGCAAAGAATGCGGATCTTCTCCCTTACTTGCTGTGGCAACCTGGATCAATCCAAGTGGATCTTCAAGATTTTCCTCCAACAACTCTTTTAAGGTATAGCGATCACTTGTTGGTTAGTTCCACAGGATAATGCACCAGGGGTTGTAAGTTCAAGTGTCTTACCTTTCACAAAACGAGTGATTGTTGCCCGATCAGAGGTAGAGAGAACGAAATCTTCAGGGGCATTTTCGAAGTTCAACTTGACATGATGAACAGTTTCTCCAATTTCAACGAAATCAGAGTCTCCGCTAGTCTCAAAGGTAGGGTCGTATGTTTCTATGGAAACGTTGATATTCTTATTCAAGTTCCAGTCTAAAGACTTGATTATTGCTTCAATATTTCCCTGATAATCTTCAAGCAGTTCCATGACATAAGAGAGCGTCATGTCTGATATCTTTGCAGGTCCGTTTAATGTGACACGGAGGGGCAGCGAGAGGCAACTTGCGCTGCCAGCACTGGCAACTTTTATCAGTTCTAATGGATATTCCAGATTGTCCTCCAAGAGCTCTTTGGTTTAACAGGACAGTCAATGATATCAATTGTGGTTAGTTAGGTAGGCACATGGGCATGTTCTAAAGGTTGTAAGTTCAAGTTCTTACCTTTGACAAAACGAATAATCGATGCTCTCTCAGAGGCAGAGAGGCAAAAATCTTCAGGGGCATTTGCGAACTTCAACTTTACGTTATGGACAGTCTCTTCCATATCAACCGTCTCTTCAACATTGGTGACAGAAAATATGACCTCTCCAAAATTGTATGATTCAATTGAAATATTAACATCCGAAAAAACATCTAAACAGTAACGGAGGCGTACGAAGGTAAGCTCATATTGAAACAAACCAATGTAAGAGCATAATAGTATATTGCTTACCCTCGTCCAGATCTGTCAAAAAATCCTTGAATTCAATGACTTTCTCGAGTACGATTTCTTCCACGTATTCAGTAGTTTCGTCCGCGGCTCCGGAAGGTCCTCGCACGGTAACCCTAAGTGGGAGCTCTAGAACTCCAGGTTTAGTCTCTGTCATTTTCCCTTCATATACTAGGTCGAGAAGTTCTAACATTTCGTCAATATCTCCAAGATTGTCTTCTATCAATTCTTTCATGTATTTGATGATTTTAGCTCGAAATTCCGGAGTTAAACGATAGCCAGGAGGAGCGTTCTTGATGATAAGTAATGCCGGGTGATCAGTTATATACGTCGGCACGGTGAAATCGGGCAGATCATTTGATTCATAAGTTATAAATACATCCTTGAAGATTTTTCGGTCCAATGCCTTTAAATTCTTCTCAAAGTCTTCCGTCAGGTCTTCCATTACTTCCATAATGTAATCCAAAGCTTCATCTAGGTCTGTATCCTCATCACCCCTCACGGTAACGCGTACTGGCAACGTCGGGATCGACTCATCTTCCTCGTCGAGCTCAAATCGGCTCGCGTAGGCTACTTGAATTAGCTCCCAATCGTCATCCATCTTCATCTCTTTCTTCATCAATTTCTTAACGTATCGGATGAAGGATTCGCGATCTCCTTTGGAAAGGTGATATCCTTTCTCGACATTGTTGAAGTAAAAATGGACTGGATGGCTTGTGATGATGGTAGGTGAATTAATATCGGGGGTATCGAATGCTTCAGAAGAAACTAAATTGTTGACGTCGAATTCGTTCACATGAAAAGAGATACAAAATGGAAAAGAAGCGAGACATGAGATATCATGTATGTACTTTCCTATTGCTAGATCCCAAACTCATCATTAAAAACTCACCTTCGGCGTCTTTGAATGTATCAGGGTCATACTCCTTAAGACTTTCCGCAAGTTCATCTTTGTGTTCCTCGGCTATTTCCAATAAATTTGGATAGGAAAGGTCAATGAGACCAGACGGTCCCCTAATCGTGACGTCGACGGGCAAATACAGGCTATTAGAAGTAGCGAGGCGTCTTCTCCTATCCCCGGAATAGATTACACCCACCAGATCTAATTCAGGGTGAAGGTTATCCTCAATGAGATCTGTGATCATGCCAAGTATAGCTCTCATGTCTCTGGGTGAGGGAGCATAGGCTAACAGGTGTCTTGACCACATCATGTGGAGCATCCGGTTGGAATCGGCAATATTGTCCACGTTGAATTGCATGGGCACGGTTGTTTCTTCTATGTCGTCCTCTTCTGCTCCATCGTCGTCTGCTCCATCGTCGCCTGCTTCATCGTCGTCTAGTCCATCGTCATCGTCGTCTAGTCCATCGTCATCGTCGTCTAGCCCATCATCGTCCGGCTCCGCTTCTGGTTCTGGTGCTGGTCCCGGCGCTGGTGGTTCGGGTGCCGGTGGGGCAGCAGGCGGGGTTTCTTTCGGGGTGATGATTGAACCGCTCGATCCTGTATTGACGACGGCATCAGAGCCTCCCCCGTCGCCGGTGGAGATGGTGCCACTTGGTCCTGAAATGGTGATACCGCCTTGTGTCCGTCTGCCTTTTGCTTGGCCTGTGCTGTTATTGTTGACAGCTGTTAAAGGTAAAGGGGGCAACGGGAATGGTCGTTGATATTGATATGTCGCATAATGTTTCAGCTCATTGGCATTGCCGTTGTCCACAGCAAATAAAGTTGAAGGGCTGGCACCCCCGGCAGTGATGGCCAATGAAAGGAAAAGGAAAAGGTTGAGGACATGCATGGCTATTGTATCATACTGCTGCTTAATTTGTGGTGCCTTTAATTTTTCTGGGATGAAGCCTGGCGCAATGCCGTCAGAAAGCTATGATAAGAATGACTGGGCGGGCATTCATACATCTTCTGTGAAGAAGGTACCATAGTAATGGTGTATGCATTACGATGCCGTCCAGTGCGCGCTACGCCCGCCTACGAAGTTTACCGTTTGGTGACAGTGACATCTCTGATTTCATCGTGGTTCCAATCACCATGCACGCATGCTAATCTATGCTAATAGATGCTAATGCTCTATGGTACACCACAAATCGTTATCGTACCAATTGTCTCATTATTTTATTATCTGAATCAAACACGCGAAAGCCGTTCATCGGTTCTCTGTTCAATCTGAAGTACGATACCTACCTAGTACCACCAGTCCTTTTTTATACCTAGCGATGTCTACTTCTATATTGCCTTTCTCATGAATGCTCCCATGGCTTGCTGGAATGTAAGACGGCATCTCCAATGATATTTTGCGGAGAGGTATGTGATATATTGCCCATGGGCAGTGATGGACATGCCCTAAATTCTTTCTGAAGAGGTTCAAGACAGAGGCCAAACGTTTTGTAAGAAATGAAAATGTGCTTCAATAAGTATTTTATCTAAACTCGCTATAAAACCAGAATGCACATAATATAATGGCACGAATGAAACATACTAAACCAAAGATATTCACCCATGGGCTTGGGCTAATTAGGTACGATAGTAGCACCCGGTACCTCGCCTAGGTATTGTACTGCCCAACCCCGTATGAAGCTACTTACTTGTATGTACTTCAACAAACATAATTACCTAGGATGGAGAAGATGCAAGCACCCCGCGAACCCCAGAGGCTAATCCAACCCCGTATTTACCTAACATTGCATGTTGTATGTAATTTAACAAACATAATTAGGTACCTAGGATGGAGAAGATACAGCAAGCACCCCGCGAACCCCAGAGGCTAATAATCGACCAGGGGGGGTATGGTGATTATGTGTCTCTGGTCTCGTTATTTTACATTTGCTATCTAGTTAAGCGGGGACTCAAGAGAAGCAAACACGGTTGGGGAGGTGGGTGGTGGTGATGGCGTTGTGAAGCCAGGTGGATACTGGGGAGACCTGCGCAGCCTCATTCTATCCCCAGTGCGAATTTCAGCATTGCAGAGTAGCTGTGCGTATGCCTTCGTGATGGTGAGCCCCAGTTGCTGCTGGATGTATTGCGTGTGAGTGGGCACAGTGTGAGAGTGGCCGTAGAATGTCGTGTGTTTGTTACGTTTCCATTTGATGCACGCCGTCGGTATGATTCCAAGGGGGCAGGGGTGTCGCGTGGCCAGAGCGTGCATTGTGGTGGCGTGTGTTAGGCCTGTTGGCCCGGAACTCAAGTGGTTCAGGCGGTCTGGTATTGAAGAGGAATTGGTCAAACATCGGCCCCCATTTCCCGTGCGGATCAATGGGCATCGGGATGAGGATGGTCTTGCTGTGAAGGAGCTCCCCGATTAATGTGTCGCCCGAGATCTTGCCATCGGTGGCTGTGTCGATTGTACCATTCCGCATGAGTTTCAGATGTTCGTAGGTCTGCAAATGTTGGACGGCAGCGGCCGTAGCTATTTCCTTAACATTTGCAGAGCCATCAATCGCTGTGTCCTCAATTGGTTTGATGCATGTGACATCACCTCCCATTGTGTTGTAGGGAC
>JALLAS010000526.1:0-12636 GCA_036939415.1 Detonula confervacea | reverse complement strand
GAATGCATTATACAAGCGTGGCTTGTTAGCAAGTAACCTAGCATTAAACTAGTAACTTCAATGTGTGCACGCAAAAAAAGTCGAAGTGGTATAAAGATGTTGACTAGACTTACAGTTCTGAGGGTGGTATGAGCTGGCTTACATGGTATAGTGCAGGGACATTACCTGTAGCTCATATTTTTTCATGAACTCATCCTGGCTAATTTTATCACAAGCTGTAAAAATGATAGAAGAAACACCTGTAAATAAGTACTACAAGATTCTATTCACCCCCTATTCTGCCTGCAATTGCTTGGCTTGGGTGAAAATGAAAACCTATTAGTAAGTAAGTGAAAGTGAAAATGCACTAAATGGACATTTGGCAGACGATTACTCAACCTGACCTCAAATTTAAGACCCAGCAATGTCCACGTTGAAGGATTGTTGAGACCTCAAAAGTAGAAAGAATATGAGTGGATTGCACAGAGATCCAAATGTGACATCAATCAAATGAGAGGCAGCTGGGTTGACCTCACCCACTTTCAACTGCCAACCCCCAAATCAACGATCTCCCTCACTTAGCCATCCAGCTCAGCCGGATGACATTTGTATTGCTCAATACTCACATTCTCACTCCAAAGATGATTGTAAGTCTTATTGGTCTGAATGCATTGAATATAACTAGGAATGATAAAGGGAAATGAGATTGAGATGCGGCATGAAAAATAACATGTACATAAAATGGCAAGAACATGGAGCAGCAGGCAAAGGTTTTTTGCCCCTGGGGGATAGGTGCTTGCGGTTGATTCCTCGCCCCAGATAGATGTGTCTGACCCTAAAAGGTCTATGGATAGGTGGGTTTTTCTGGAGACGACATGATTAAAGGATATCATGACTAAAATGTAAAAAATGCAGGCATTTGGGATTTTTCATTGACTCTGGTGGATGAAATCCCTCTCCACATGAGCATGTACACTATACATGATCACACTGCCACGGACGTGTGCGTTGGGGCTTCAAAGTTTTTCTGAGTATTTATTCTGTGCCTTGAAAGTAAATTTACTGAATCTTTGCGGAACTACCGCCCCAGCACGAATGGTGCTACCACACCGCACCCCCGCTGAACCCATCGCTCCTGCAGCACTGTGAATATCGGCACCTTCACTGTTGCTGTATTTGGAGCGGCAAAGTGCTCACAGGGTTGTGAGTACCACCAAAGTACATGAGTGAGCAATGACGTGATGGTGATGATATTGTGGCTCTAAAAAATGGACCAGCACGCAATTGTTTGTTGCTACCGGAGGTTGAATAGCAACCCCCCAGCAAGAACAGGCGCTCACCGTCGATCCCCGGCCATGAACCAATGTGCTGGGCCTTCAACACTTGCTCACTTGTTTGTTGCTTGTCTCCATATGCAAATGAGGTGAAAACTTTATTTTTTGCCGCCCGAGCAGAAATTGTTCTGCCGCGTTGCTCCGCGTTGCTCCGCGTCCAAACCCAGCACTCCCGCGGCACGCGCAAGGCACTCCCGGAGGTGTGATTACCACCATAAGCCACATATGTTTCATGGGGAGGGCACATGTCATGGTAGCCGTCGTGATGAATGGCTGTTGCTACTGCAAGATCGTCCCGCGGGTGACCAGAGAGCGGATTCTGGCTCCGTGGGTCGCTATATTTCATTATTAATGAGTGACCAGCAGAGCGAGATTTGCAGGAGAAGCAAGAGGCTTTGTGCAAATTTAAAAGGAAAGCTAGTTCAAGCGACGGTCCTTTTGAACTGAATTGGAGGTCTGGTGCCATCACCGGGGAAAATATGATGGATTGTGCTTCTGCGTGGTCCATTTTATGATGCCACGCGTCAGGATTTGGCGGGGTAAAAGGGTGCATGCAGCCCATGACTCCCCCCTTTTCCCTGCGATCCATTGTAAAAAGTATCTTACTTAGTAACTATTAACTGTAGTCTGAGTTTGATCCCTTTAGAAGGGCGAAGATTGATATTTGCAATTTTTCGATTTCGGCCAAAAATCTTATCCCTTCTAAAGGGATCAAACTCGATAGAGAGCAGTCTCGCACCCAAAATGCCCATGTATGTTTCCTCTCACTATCACCGACCACACAACATAACATGCTTACTATCATTCAAAATAGGTTCCATCATTTAGGAATGGTCTGGAAGGTGAGTTTGGCATACTGAAGGGCAAAACTTTGCATTACTACTGGTGATTTACGAGTTTTTTGGCCGCTATGGTTGACAAAATGTTGTCGGGCGGCGACAAGACAACGAGAGACGACGAGTTGATTGTGATCCTGAGTAATGTCATACGCAGTTCCTACGTAGAAAAATCTTGTTTGTACCAGGCAAATGCTGATCCCTTTTAAAGGGATAAGATTATAATTGCTATTTCTGACTCCAAAACGAGACCAAACCATCATAGTAAAGACAGTGCAGAGACTGCTCTATGGCCAATATGGATCAACTGGCTGGTCAATACACCCAGCGAATGCCTTTAGCTCAAAGTTTATGTGCATGGGTTGAGCATTGGAGGGTATTAAGAAGGTTTGTTTGTACTTGCAGTAAAGTATGTTTGATCCCTTTTTTGATCCCTTTTTTTAGCAGGACTACGGCTAGAAAGCGGTACTCACTGCTAGGAGTACAGGAGTAATTAGTTGCTGGCAGGCAGAGGTCCATTGTTCCCGCAGGTTCCCGCCATTTCTGGCACGGTGGCTGCGGCAAAGGCAACGGCGGCGGACATTTTAAAGTTTTAACAGGTTTTTTAACCTGTTTTAATCATAATATCCCAGAGACACAAAGCTAGCACTCTGTCTGATCACATCCTAACATTACCATATTGATCATAACTATGGCACTAGAACGAGATACAATCATTTTGGCGTTGCATGTAGAAATTAAATTTTCCATTGAACCCCTTCCACTTCCATACCCCACCATCATAACTAGGTTAGTGATGCCATAGAAACAATGTGACTTTTCTGCTGATGTCCACCCTCCTTATTTTGGTTCTGTTGTTTTGAATGTGTCTAACCAGGGAAATACCGTATGGGTGGAATACTCTCGTACAAGGTAATAATCATGATCAGCTGAGGGATTGTGGCCAAAAGGTTTGCAGAGCAATGACCAGACCAGAGTTTTCGGGAAATCAAAGTACAGCTGACATGGATACCATGTTGTTCACAAGGCAGTTGGGAATCGGATCAGGTCTGGTCATAGCTTCGAAAACTTTCTCCGAAATGCGATCAGTTGCAATCCTTCAGCTGATCATGATAATGGCCTCAATCAAGCAGTATCCCAGCCACAAGTTATTTCCTTGGACTAACAAAGCCTTGTGATCAGCACACAACATATCTATCAGTTGTCTCTTCTATGTTCCAAAAATGTTGGATTGGATTCTATCCAAGACCCTGTCTGTGACCTGGTGGGGTTGAACAAAATTATTGAATTATGTCTTAGGTTCACATGCCACATGCGGACGGGCCAATTTTAAGTTTAATTAAGTTGTGTCCCTTCATAAACTGTCAAACCCTCTCCATTTTTGATGCTATCATTGGCACCTTTTCTAATCAGGTATTCTGCAAGTGATATTTGTTTGTACTCGTATAGGTAGTGCAAGGCTGCGTTCCCTCCATTATTCTGGGCATTTATATCAGCTCCACGTCTCAGCAGGAATTTTGCCAGCTTTTTGCTTCCTTGCTGACATGCGAGAATAAAAAGCGTATTGCCGTGTTGATCGCGTGTTTCTACAGAGAGACCTTCAGTGTCAAGAACTTGCTCAAGATCTGGTAAATTGTGATTTTTCACTGCCAAAACGGCTCTTGATACATGATCTATAGGGCCAGGTTCCTTCTCCAATACTACTTCATCGCGATCATCAGATTGGGCACCGAGGTGTGCTCCCGTCTCCTTTGCGGATTTGTCTGACTTTTTCGAAACAGGAATTTGTAAAATTTCATCAAGAGATGATTGTTGAGATGAGCTCAGCATAGATTCTTTCGCCTTCTCTTGCTGACGGAATGTTTTGGCTAGTTGAAGTCTCTCTGTTGTGAGGTCAGGAATGAAGAGGGATTTTGGCTCTGTTACAAACTGCTGCGAGTCAGCTTTGAACAGCAATTCTTCCACAGCATTAACAGCAATAAAATTTCTAGTCTCCTCAAGCTTCTTGAATTTTGGCACTCCTGATCCTCTTTCGACATTACGCTTGGTGAGACTGAAATCCCCAATAATGGTCTCGCTCCTAGGCAATCTTTTCCAGCCATCACCTCTTGAGAAGGTGCGATCATTGTCACGGTATCTTTTGCAGTTGATCTTCAATGTTGGCATGGTCTTAGCCTGAAACAAAGTAGCAGTAGCATCGGGTCGCAAGTGACGGAGGGTAGGCTCCGCTGCAATGCCATCAGAAGTCTTACCATGATCATGCTGTACATCAGTAGCAATTGTTTCTATTGTATTGCTCAATTGCGATGGATTCAGATCCACACTATTGTCATCGCCAGTTGTGGAATCGAACTGCAGTACTTTCTGTTCGGAAATGCCCATCTTCTGTGCCAATGCCTTCAGGAAATTTGCATTTTTCAGCATCAAATTTGCTAACTGGTTAAGTTCATCACTTTCGCCGACGTCTCGACGTTCGGTTAATGGAATCAATAACTCGACATCGCAAGGAATTCTGTCATCTTGCATAGTGAGATCTGCCTTGCCTACAGACGATGGGAGCTCTACAGCCACTGAGGCAGTGTCGCAATTGCTTGTAGAGCTTCCTTTTCCCGCCACTGAAAACTCTATTTTTGCAATGCGTTCTCTCAGTCTCTCTTCAACAAGCTCTTCAGCAGCTTTCATTTTGAGAGCGAGTTCCAGTTTTTTCTGTTCGGCTTCTTTGGCCGCATGGAGAAATCTCTCTTGTTCACGATAAGAGCTGGCACTTTTTCTGCTTATGAAAATTGACTTGTAGGCACTCATATGGGTGGAGAATAAGTATGGTTCGCTTAGGGTACCTTTTCCGTCGCTCTCAGCAATGTAGTGGTAATCAGTAGCAGTTCGCTCCCTCGAGAGGCTTGCGGTGCAGGTTTCACTGGATGTATGAGTCAGAAAAGGTGATGTTGTTGGAGTGTTGGGTGACGCAGCCGTTTCGCTAATGCCGTACACCATGCTTGATATTGTATCGTCATACTCAACTCTGCTTGCAAAAGTTCTGACCCGAAATCCATCTTTATCAAGCTCGCTGAGCTCACGACAGTGATATGCTTTTCCATCTGCATTCCTTGGCGCATTTTTCCAGTCATTGTCTGAAGCGCCAGGATCCAATACGACGACTGGTGGCGGAAGCAATGTGTCCAGTCTCGACTCAACAGGATTTCCTAGCAAGCTTGTGCAAGGCAAATGGACATGCGGAATGATTCCTGTCAATGAATTGTGCTCAGAAAAAGGAGGCGAGATATAGCCTTTATCAGTTGCAAAGCAATATGGGGCGAGGACCGGGCTCTCAAACGCCAAGCTGCTCAGTACATTGATACAATGTCCTTTTTGTGGGCCAAGATTCTTGTAATGGAAAAAGGCGGAAGCTTGTGAGACGTCCAAGCTTTTGGGATTCTTGATGTCTATCAACGATGGCCAAATAGGAAACATAGAGTCTGTATTTTCGTTAACTGGTTTGTCTGAGAGTCTCCATACTCCACGCTTACCAATGGATGCCTGTCCTGGACAAATGATGTTAGAGTAAGGCGAACATCCCGAAATTCTCATAGAAAGTGGAGCATCTTGATCGCCTTCGTTTGTAAGGTCATATGTTATGCTTGATTCTTGTTGAAATGTGTCAAGGATTTTCTTAGTCTCGTCGCTGGTCGCCCCATTTAGGTGTGTTCTCAAAGAAAGAAACGAATCGTGAGCTCTAACCACTGCAGTCATTAAGCTGGACGTATCATTTGATGTTGCTGAGTTCTCTCGAAAAATCTCTACGAGAGGCTTCCAAATAGTCTTGCAATTGTATTCATCCAGCCAAAATTCTGTGTCAAATGCACAGTATATGTGGTGCTTCTTTAATAGATGCAGTACCTCGCACGTTCGTAAATTGGCAATCAAATGTTCCTCTACACACAGGCTATCAGGCTTATCAACGATGAGTCCATTCGATTGATAAAGCTTGGAAGTAATTCTCGATCCATTAACAGACATTAGCACCACAAATGTGCAGTCCACACCATCACACGACCCAGCCTCGTGGTAAACAACTTTCTCAATCAGCTTCCTTCGTGGCTGGTGTGTTAACACAGGTGATGCTGAATGTTTCAAAGCAATGTGCATTGAATGAAATTCTTCATCGGAAAACATGAATGTCCGTGCACTACCATTACAGGGGTCATAAATTTCATAGATCCAAACGTTGGGCTCTAAAAGTTCCAGCCCAGTTGGGTATATGCGTACCCAAGCGATGGTTATAGCAAGTGGTATTGTTCGGTCGATCGTTGGCGCTGTCAAGGGTTCATTGACTACCAGATGTAGTTTCCTATATTTTGACATCTGGTAAGGAGAAAGGTAACCAATCTTGGGGAGGCATTCTACAATTGAAGATTGGCTGCTAATTTCTTCGGTACAACTTATTTCTCTTGCTCTCTCATCAAATTTCTTCACTGCAATGTGCAATGGCACGGATGGAACCTGGCCATCTCTGCATAATATCTCGTCATTTCCAGGACTCTCTGTGCTTTCTTTGCTTTCATTGTTCTGCTGCAGATGGGCCCAAAATTCCTTAACATCCGGCTTGAAGGCTGAGTTCATGAGCGCTTTATTGGATCTCTTCAAAGAGCGATTATTCTCATCTGTGATGTGTCTCTCAACAAGTTCATGTATTGCATGAATGTATTCTTCTTCATCAGAGGACACTGATGACTCAGAGTCTNTCTTCGCCTTCGTCACCCCCTACTGTTCCGGCCATGCCATCCCCTTCCTCGTTAGGGATCTTCAGACGCTTTAATTTTTCATACAGCCGCTCCCCTCTTTTTCTCTTCGCCTTCATTATTCGCTCATCGCATCTGTATTTTTTCCTCAGGACCGACATTTTGAGCTCTGGTGAACGTTCGCCCTTTTTGCTAGACTGGCGTCTTTTGGAGGGTGGGTTGTTGCGCTTTTTCGACATGATGTAGAAGTCACGTTCAATTGTGCGGCGAGTAACCATGGCAGGCTCGTCATTCCCCAGGTTGCCGTTGGTCTCAAAGCCTAAATTGGAGCCAGTACCACTAGCCTTTTGTTTTGGTTTAATCAGGTTATCTGGTCTGCCTTTCAATGTGCAAAATGGACTTGCAGAGAGTGAAGAGTGGATGCCTACCTTGACTTTTTCAGCTTGTTGGCTCTCCTTGCGGACGGCGACGACATCATCCAATTTTTTCTCCGTGGGAAATGATTTTATAGTTTCATACGCATCATGAATAATCTTGTCTCGGCGTTTCCATTCCTTCGTTGGCGTTGCTATTGTCTTTTTGGTGATAGACAAATTTGTATTTGATGCAGGTGTCACTGATAGATTGAGGTGTTTAGACTTGGTAAGAGGAGGGTGTGGTTTGATTTTGAGAGTAGGCTTCCCACAAGTTCCATTGTGCTTTAGCCTCTCGACGCGTTCTTTGGCAGCCAGGGATATTGCATTGTCTTTCGTGCGCTAATGTATGCATTGCTTATTACGATGAGATTGACAATGTTGATAGGCATATTGGCAGCAGGAAGTTGGCGTACCATACTTACCTTGTTTGACTCGCGAAGAATTTTCCGTGTCTTCCACTCACAATCGGCGATGAAGCTTTGGAGATCGTCAACCTCGCTCATTTTTTCACTCATGAACTTGCCAGAGAAAGGCTACCAGTAAAACCGCCGAAAGATTTTGTTACCTGAGTATTATACTTGCATGCGATCATGAACACATATCGCCGCTATTATGAGAACAGGTGGTACTTCCGACAGTGGAGAACCGATGAGCTCGCTCTTGATTCTTGTTGATTCTTGGCTGAATCTTGGAATGACAAAAAATTGAAAAAAGGTTTTTTCTCTTTCTCATTCTTCTGAAATGCTTGTTCTCAATGCTCCGATCTTTGGCTCCGATGTAATGTGGCATTATGTTGCCTGGCGAACGGAGCAAACAGCGCCTCAACAAGCCTCAACGTAGTTAATGGAAAGCGTTTCCTTGCTGTAAAACCCATGCTTCAAGATGATGTACGCAGCGTCATCGCAACGAAGCACTGTGCGTATCCAACGCCAAAATTCGTCCCGCGAGTCCAAAAGGACAGGATATCGACCAAACTCAGCATCATCTGCCAGGCCAGACTCTGCGGCATCATCTGCCAGGCCAAACATAGCGAACAGGTTTCAATCCGTTAAAAGACCGAGTACGCCATACAAGAGCATTTCAAACAGTCTTGAGAGGATTCGGCGCAGCCAAACCACGTTTAAGTTGACGAATGATGATTTGCAACAGTTTCATCGAGCTTTTTGCTACATGGCCAAGAAGGGAGCTCTTGAGTCTTTGGCGCCATCCACATCAAAGCGAGATCGACAGAAGAAGAAACCCAATACATCTAACCCAACTAATACAGTAGAACGCCCCTGGGAAGAAAAGGATGCAGCCAAAATGACTCTTTCGCTATCCAACTTCTTTGAGACATTTCAACTATCCCATACATCCAATGGCGGCTTCCTCGATGGCATATTTGATCTGGTGGGGACTAAAGACTTGCATGCCATGACGTTTGGCGAATTCTTGGATGGTGTGTGCACCTTTGGTATGTTCAAGTTGGACGACATGATCAAATTCGTGTTCTTCATCATGGACAAGGAAAAGAAAGGACATATTGCTCGATTTCAGCTCCTGCGTTTTGTCGAGTCGCTGCATACCAAGAAGATCCTTGTTTTTGAGCAGGTGATACTTCCAAAAGGCGATGGATCCAAGAATGCTGATAAGCTTAGACTGCCCGGTGCAGAAAGGCAAAAATCTTCTGTGGACTTCGATACTGTGACGAAACTATGCATGGTCTACCCCACCATGTTCGAGCCCATGCTCCTCTTCCAGAACACGCTTCGAAGACGCATCATGGGCGAAGTATGGTGGAAACGCAAGGAGAATGAAATCGAGAAGTATTTTCGCACCCTCGATCAAACGAGAGAAAAGATGCGTCGCAAAGAGGAGAAACGTCTGTTCAAGGAAAGGAAGGAGAAGATCATATCCGATGTTGGACGGTTGCCTTATTATTTGAGGAGAAAAGCGAGAAGCGAGGTGGAGATGGAGTACCCAAAACCGATTGTTTCGTTGGAGGAGGAGACTGGTGCTATTTCTATTAAATGGACACGGACCGATGGTGAAGGCGATGATCAGGCTGAGGTAGCAGAAACTGCCTAGGTGGACCATGGTTGCTTGATATTACTTGGATCTAGCCATCGAATACGTGTCGCTGAGCTGTGTTGATTGATCATTCACGTGTCTCGGCTCGGGTCGCCTTCTATGCCAACAACTTCTTTGGGTGCTCACTTCCGATGTGAAGATGCACCATAGACACATCATGAGCTACAGCAAGATTCCTTTTACATTGCTCTACATGGGCGTGGAGAATCTGTTCCAGTCTCATTTGTGGATATAACAGATATTCATGTTTGGGAAAAGGACTTGTGAACATACCTTTTGTTACATTCTTGCTGGTGAGGGTTAGGGTCGTGTTTGCCGTGTGCTGTGTGTCTCTGCTACTCCAAAGGTGGGGCCTGGCAAGTTGTGATAGCTCTTAGCTACCAAAAATAGCCCTAGTATGGCGAGCTCCCTTTTTTAGCAACTGGAGATGAAATATTTATCCAGATTTGCTCCTGCCTCATCGTTCTTATGCGTTCTTTTACAGCTTCGTGCACGCTGTAGACCCGGATGAGAAAATTTGTTTACACCAGAACTTAATCTTCGTTTCTCATATCCTAAACCATAAATCACAAGCATGGTAAAACTAATGACTCACTTTACTGGTACTTTGCTTGCTGTCGCTGAATATACCATTTTCTTAATACTGAAAGCCATTCCCTCCCAACGGCTGGGTATTCTCATGAAACCACCCCGCCAACGCCGCCCGCCTACCCTTCACAACAGCCGTAACCTCGTGCGGCAACGTCACGGAATCAAACACCACCAACGTACCCCTGGTGGGGGCAAAGTCCTCGACGACGGATCCTGCGGGCATTTCTCCTCTTGTCCATGCGCTTCTATCCTCCAAGAGTTGGAATTGTTGGGCATATTCTTTCTGTAGGAATAGTGATGCTGCATCCTTTTCATTATTGGAGGAGGCAGCAGGTGCAGCTTCTAACGATGCACTTTGCTGTATGAATTCGGCCACGTTCCCTCCTCCGATGGCATCGATGGACCATGGGACGGTAATATATTCTATTTTCTGTTGTTCGCCAACAATGTAGAGTATGCAATGAGGTTCTGGCGTTTGCGTATAAGGATTCATATACTCATGCCAGCTATCCAAAAACACCGGTCGGGTCTGATCATTGTCATCTGCAGTCAGCCATCCCACTTGAAGGTTTCCATTGTGCGATCCGCATTCTACCCCCGGGCCCCCCTTGGTATTGTCATTGTCATTTCGATACCACTTTTGAGGAAAGGTGCGTAGCAATCCCCCATTGATCTGTGCGTCCCACGCTGCACCCCCACCAGCATCAGCATCAGCATCAGCATCATCGTCATCAGCCTCGCTCAAATAAATCAACCAACTCAAACTCCTCCTGCTGGGCAACAGCCATCCCCTCGGACCTTTCGTTTCCTCGTGCCGTTCGTCCATGTGGCGCGCTAGGGATGATCCCGGTGCGGATTGGGAGTAGTAGCATTCCTATTCGGTTGGTGGTATTCGTGCGTTTGACAATATAATGTATTGTGGGACAATTATGATTATGCGCATATCATGATGTGTGCGGTTGATATTTACAAACATTGAATGTTAGACATGAGACATGAAGTGCAGCAGATGTGGTTTTCTTTGTAGGAATTGAAATTTGTTTATACTCACATGGCCCAATTCATTGTCCATCATGTTCGGCCTCTTTAAAATGTCAGACAAATCTTTACGCAACCCCTGCAATCTCATTTGAATGGAGTGCAGAAGTAGTTCCTCCTCTTTTGAATTATTGCAATTCTTGTCATTATCCTCTCCCCCTTCCAGCGATAACGACAGCGCATCCTTCCACCAAGGAATGGGACACACCGACCTGTCATACTTGACATCAAATCCCTGATTCGCCTCCTTCGCATTATTACTATTGGCGGCAGCGGCAGCAGCGGCAGCAGCGGTGGGTTCGCCCTTCATGCCTTTCCTCACATCCGACAAACCGTTGACGACGAATTTGCCTTCGCCTTTAAGACGATTCATATCGCGTTGGAGAAATTTCAATTGGCGTTCGGATAAAAAGTTGGGATGGGCGTAGACCCTTCCTGATTGGATCCGTCGTCGGAGTGCCGATAATTGGGGATCGGTGATAATAATTATGCCGTTGCCGTTGGAGGAGGAGGAGGAGGGTGCATCGCATGCCACGTCGCCGCTGCCGCTGCCGGCCACGGACCCTGGAGCTGTTGGGGCGGCAAAGGCGAATGCCACTTGCGGCCCGATGATGCTCCACGATGATAGGCACGCGAGGAGGATGGCTTGGACGAGTTTATTCGGATTCATGGTGAGATGTGGGGTTCGTTGTTCATGGTGTTCATCAGTTGTTGGTGAAGGTTGGTGAGTTTATTTCCATTTTCGTCACGACTGGCGGAGACTGGCGGGCGGGTGACGACTTTTGTCGTTATTAGAGGGCATGCCCGCTTGATTAATTCTATCTATCACGCAATGTTTAAAAGGGGCACTATGGTAGCTCAAAATGCCCGTCCCCTGCTGACCGTCAACTCGTAGGGGTAGGTACCTGTACAGCCGCATACAATTACATACCTACGTACCACAATGACAATAATAATCTCTCCTTCTTACAGATCAGCAACAATATTATTATCAGCAGCACACAACATCATGCCACCATTGTTCCTTCTAGATCTCATCATTTCACAATCCATAAAAACCTGTCATCATCATAAAATAATAGCCTCAAACAGCCTCAAATGCCATGTCAGCGGTTGAATGGGATTTCCATCGCACTGCCAAAGAGTTGGTTGCGGCACAGCAACAGCAGCAGCAGCAGCAGCAGGACAATCATTATAATTCGAGCAGTGCATCCACCAATGATGATAATGGCGAGCCAGCGACGGTGCCTTCGTCTTCTTCCATGATCGAATTGAATCATTGGGTTGTGGAGCACGGTCAATTTTCTGCGGGAGGCGATGTTCGTGATGTGTACCTCCTTCACCCTCCGGTATTAATCATGTCTTCGAGAACGATAAACGCTCCGTCACATCCGTTGAAGGGCTTCGACGAAAGAGATGATATCGAAGATGTCGAAGAAATTGCCGACGAATTCAATATCGAACTGCTATTGGAGGACGATGATTCCAATGCCAACATCGTCAACCACGACTTCTACGAACAGCATGCTGCTACCGATGAAGCACCAACAGCAGCAGCAGCAGCAGCAGCAGCAGCAACGGGTTGTAATAATTCCCGCGAATACTACACGGAGTGGACGTTCAGCATCGTCTTTCA
>JALLAS010000525.1:0-12626 GCA_036939415.1 Detonula confervacea | reverse complement strand
TGACGCTGAGTATATTCACAGGTGATGTAGGAAAATAGAGTACATCTCGTACGTCGTACGAATGTTCCTTCCCATTATCATCCTTCCATTTCCAACGTACTGTGCCCATGGCCGATGCAGCGCTTTTCTGCCCCGCTATTGTTGCAACATAATGCTGGTCCGTCTTCCTCGTGTCGCCAATAAACATTGACTTGTCATTGCAAATGTGTACATTGGCGCTATTGTCACAAATGATATGAGACGAATCAGTATCAAATGAGACAGTTTCAGCTTGTATCTTGTTGTCAAGGTTGAGAATGGTACTGTGGACATGATGAACCTTTTTCTTTTTCTTGCGTCGCTTTGACCATGCATACTTCGTCCTTGGTCCGAAACTGGATGGGTTGAGCTTATAGAGAAATATCTGAGCAATAAAGTAGCAGATACCAAATCCAGTCAGCCATGTCATCGAGAGAGATTCCAGCGCTTGTGATATTTCAGCCTCATAATCATTTCGATAGAAGCGTCTTCGATCTAGTCTCTTGCGCGATCGCTGCAGATTATTGAGCTGGCCTGTAATGGTATACATGTCCTTGTATATACGCATCCAATATGTGCCATTGATTTTGCCTGGCCTGCGCTCAGGTTCGTTCCAGTGACCATAAAATAGAATCAGCCACCATTGCCAACTCAGTCGTCCCCATCGATATAGCAATTTCATCCGTATCCATCTGTATCTGAGCCATATTGGCAGATAGATGAAGGCTTGATAGAAAATGAAATTGATTGCGTTGATGAAGGGAGCGTAGAGGTATCTGTATCCAAAAAGGTAAATGTAGTTCAAGGAATCCAAGAACTGATTGTGAATCACATAGTGACTCTTGTGCATAGGGTTTATGAAGATGAGGGCCAATCGGAGACAGGCAACTAGTAGAAAACAAGAAATGAGGCCTACTTTATGCCAACCCGTAGTCGCCGGGCCCTCTAGTTTTCCGAGGCTTTCTCAAAAAGCTTGTCCACATCTTCAGCGCTCATGCACAAGTTCGTACAAAGTACGTTCTTGAGGTTCTGTTGGAGTTGGAGAGGAGTCTTCGCCGTACCACCTGTTACTGCATTCGCTGCGGGTGCCGCGGGAGTATTACCAGATGTAGCTCCACCATTTTGATTGCCAGCTTTCTTGCAATCCTTCTCAAGATGTTGAACATATAGTCCGTCCCAAAGTCCTTCAGGGTGCTTGTGATGCTTGCACCAATGAAGTAGCCGACCATTTGATCCCATCTTAGATGGACCATCGTACTTGCCGCGCCACGTCTCAACTTGTGTGCCAGGATAGTAATCTTTAGCAGCATCGTTGCCTTTCTTTCCGCCAGCATTTCCAGCGGTAGCGGTTGCCAATGCTGTACTTTGCTTCTGTTGAGCTTTAAGTTCATTCAGTTGAGTAGCCAGTGCCATAATCTGTGCGTCACGTGGATCTACCGCTGCCCATTCTGACTTGTCATCCATATTGTTGTACCTCGCCTTGGCTGCCACGATGAGGGCATCCGCTGTAATATTTGCGTTGGCACCGATTCCAGATTCAACGTCGTCAACAATACGCTGAATGAAACCATTATAGGTATGATTAGGTCCCGTCAGAAGGGCATCGAGCAGGAGCCTGCGATAATTCTCAGGATCGCTGCGATTCTCTTTCAGAGTCAGGCGCCAGGTCTGCATATCCCTGAGCATGGCAGCGACATCATTGCCGTAATCGCCAAGCTTTGCTCGCTCCAATTTCTTGAGAATATTGTCAAGCCCCACAATAGTATTGGGGTCGATGGTCTGATAGATCAGGAAGACCATGGTAGATCCATCGTACTTGACTTGGCCAGTAGAACTGTCCGTAAATGAGAACTTCTCCTTTTGCAACATGAGGTCATTGAAACCTGAAGTCGAAAGGCAGTTCTCACAAAGTTTGGCCACAACGGCACTGTCGACCTGCTTGTAAAAATCATTCTTGTCAGGATCGGAAGTGGCTGGGTCCAAAGTGCGTGCAGCGAAAGGAGCAGCCGGAATAGCTGTCCCAACGGCAATAGTTGTGTTGAAGTATTTGTGTGCAGCTCTCTGCATGTCCTCAAGAGTAATCTGGTGGTACTGCGTCAGCAAGTTGGCTGTTTTCGTCACAGAACCATCAGCTGCGTACTCAATCGGAACTTTGGTAATGACTTCGCCCATTTGTCCCTCTTTCGATCGAAAGAACTTGTGAATGGATGCTGAATTTGATTTTGAAAGTTCAAGTCTATCTTTCTCAGCAAGACCTTTCGTCTTCTCTTGGAAAATTTGATGCCCAAGCTTGGTGCCAGGGTTGAAATTCCCATGAAAAGGATCTGTCTTCCATTCGATTGCAGGGAAAGTGGGAGCGGCCATGATTGGTGGTGCAGGAGGTACAATTGCTTCAACTTGGTGTGGTTCTTCTTCTTCGAGAGGTGGGTCTTCTATTTCGTCGGGTGCCGGAGCTTCCATTAAAACGCCAAAAGGCCAAATTTCGGGGGCTGCTGAATTGCTGCGGAGATTCCGAGTTGCCATAAGCGACACCACGAATGAATCTGGTCTCTAGGTTCGAGACGTCAGCGGAATCCAGTAAACGTTGCAAGATCTTTTCTCAACAAGACGAGCAACAATTTGAAACTTGGAGGCGAATGAAACCGACGAGGCTAAATCCTTCGTAGAACTTGCTCGAGGCTAGAGCTAAAGGTCGATAAACTGGGACAATATTCTGACCTCAGAATACTGTGAGGAGGAGTCAACCTTGCGAGAGGTTGGCTCAAAAGGGGATGAATCGAAAGTTGCTTTGGCAAAAAGCTTTTATCAGATTATAAGCTCTATTCTACTTTCGTTTCAAATAAAACTCTCGAAGTTTAAAACGTAAGCATACGGAAATTCCGTACACTTATGTACATAAGTATTTCCGTGCTCTTGTATTCTCACACTCCCTCGGAAACTGAGATGTTTGATCCCATATCCTCAGATTAATTGTAGAAGAATAAAATGATAGCATGAAAAGTAATTACCAGCCACATAACTTTTTCCGCAGGTATGTAAACTGGGGGCCATCTAGTGGCTTGGTAAAAATATCCGCTGTCTGTTCCAGCGTATTGATTGGGAATATGGTCACTGTACCATCGGACACGAACCTTCTGAAATGATGGTATTTCAAAGCAATATGCTTCGTGCGAGGAGTGAACTTGGGGCTTTCTGCAACTTTGATACAACTTTGGTTGTCTTCCCAAACTTTACAGAAGAATTTGGGAGCACCAGCTGGAAGTGGCAGGACTGAATTGATCTCTTGCATCAGATTCAAGAATGGTAGTACCTCACGCATAGCCATGGATAATGCTATGTATTGAGCTTCTGTTGTACTCAATGCAATTTCAGTCTGTAACTTGCTTGCCCAATAAATGGGGCAGCCAGCATAAGAGATAACGAAGCCTGTACGAGAAAGTACCATTTCAGGGTTTTGTGTATCGCCGCTGGACCATCCACCTGCGAAGTCAGCGTCAACATGGCAATCTAATCCTCTTGCCATGTCTGGGCAAAAAATCATGCCTTTGTCCATAGTTCCTAACAAATATTTGCATATCCTTTTAATTGCTCTTTCGTGGCAAAGCATTGGGGCATTGTTGAACCGTGCACACTGATGTGTGGCCATGGAGATATCCGGCCGCGATGTCAATTGTAAGTACCCTAGCATACCTGTTAAGGTACGGTACTTCCAAGTATGCTTTCGTTGAGGACCATTCTCATCCCTTGAGAGCAATGGCCCAACTACTGGAGTCGGTCTATCGTTTGTTATCTTGGTGTCTATCTCTGCCGCTTGAAGTATCCGCTCGATCAAAAAAGGTTGTGTCATTACAAATCCTGAGCCATCGTCAAGTCTAGTGACCTCTACGCCTAGGTATCTTTCGATATCACCTTCATCAGTGAAGATGAATTGTTCTGGGCCATTCTTGAGCGATACAAGGAACTCCTCAATGATTTCTTTCTTTGGACTAAGCAGAATACAGTCGTCCACATAGCAGAGGATAATCATGTTGTCCCTCAAAAATACACATGGATCTGCAACAGATTCTTGAAATCCTCGCCGCTGAAGCCCTTTCTTGAGCATATCGTACCAGTTAGCAGATGCCTGCTTTAAACCATATAACGAGCGTTTAAGACGGAGCAGATGCATCTTTCTGTTCTGTTCAGAGCCAGGCACTTCCATTCCAATTGGTAATTCCATGTAAACAGGCACATCTAGTTCTGCTTGCGGAAACGCTAGTACAAAATCTATTGCTCTACTTTCAAGACCAACAATTTCAGAGAGTACAAGCAAGAACCTAACGCTAATCCAGTTGACTACTGGAGCATAAGTCTCCCAATAGTTGACTCCCCACTGTTGCATGCCACCATGCGCACACAAACGAGCCTTGAATTTATTGATGGTTCCATCTGGGAAACGCTTCCTTTTGAAGGACCAGATGGCTTGAATTGTCTTCGTGCCAAAAGGTACAGAAGATCGGTTGACAACTTCCCAGTGGTCACGTTTCTCATGTGCTGCAACTTCAACTTCCATTGCTTTTATAAAGTCGGCGGCATCGTCTTCCTTGAGTACCTCTCGAAATGTGTAGCATTCATTATTAGATTTGCCGGAAGCCAAAACCATGTGATGTATCTCGTTGAAGGTACCATCGAAATTGGCGTTCACCATATTGCATTGATGTACCACGCTATTCACATATGCTTGACCATGTGAAAATACTGTGACGGGAGAACATAATGCCGCAACTAAAACCAATCCAGCAGTGCAGAATTTGGAAGCAGCTGAAAATAAAGAGTAATTCTTTTGTGGTTGAGATGCTAGTCTGGGAGACCGTCGATGTCCAGCAGTCTCAAGGTTAATCATATCTGGCATGAACAAATTATCCGTGCCATCTCCCTCGGAAGCTTGAGATTGAGAAAGTATCGACTCTCCCTCCAAATCTTGAGTGACGGTAGGAATAGAATCAAAGTTAACTGTGGGAGAAGCTCCCTCGTTTGGAATACTCGCTGGAGCGACTCCCTCGTTTGAAGTACTCAAAATGTTGTCTCCCTCGTTTGCAGTACTTTCAACGATTAAGATCTCATTAGCTGTCTCATCAGAAGATGATTCAAACCATGTTTTCGTGAGGTCAAAATGTTCAGTAGTACTTTTCTCGCGAGAGCCAGCAACTAACTTTGCCCAATTTGGAGGCACTGTTCCTTTGCGCAAATGTGGTACTGTACTAAAATCATCGTCGAATACAACGTGAAACTGTGGAGAAACAAGCCCATTTTTGGGGTTCAATACCAAAGCAACGTTGGCAGCATGAGATGCTGAGCGGCCGAGGTATATTCCAAGACGCGCACGTGGCTCCCATTTAGGGACTCCCATTGTACTGGACTGAAGGCGGCTGTCCAGTATATAAATTGGGCACCCAAAAGTATGAAAATCTCGTAGCCGCAAGGTCTGTGCTGCTACGCCAGAAAATTTCATGTCTGGGGTACGACCATCTAGACCCATATTCAACTGGTTCAAACGGTCCTGGGCAGCCTTTAAAGCAAAGGGCCAAAGCATTGTGGTTATATACTCTGGCCAATGACTTTGAGCATGTAGTAGTATTGTACGAGATACCAGGGTCAATTGTTTGATAGTATTCTCTGTGATACCATTCTGGTGATGCGCACCAACTCCACAGAATGTAATTCGTTGCATACATTTCTTGATAGAATTGAGGAAAGATTTCTCAGCAAAACGGCCATTATCTGCGTGATAATGCTTGACATTGACGCCACGCGTTGCACACTTATGCTCGAAATCATGCTTGGCTTGCAGTGTCTGGTCACCAGATTGATCGGTCATTAATCCGACGTGAATATACCCTGTCACATAGCAGACAAAAACAGTAGCTGCCCAAATACGTGCCCGAGTCATCATGCCCTTTTCTTGTGGCACTAAGCCAGGTTGAGCTGAAATCAACTGATCAATACCCACTGTCTCTCCAGGTTTAGTAGGCTTCTCCCCACGTAATGTAGATGCCTCACCATTCTTGGTACGCTTGAAACGCCATGGACGCTTATGAGCTTGGCCAAATAAGCAAGATACGCACGGAGGTGCTTTATTCCCTAGCTTTTTGAACTTTTTAGGTAGGAAACCAAGCTTCACCATCCTAAACATCACTGAAAAAGGTAAGTGCCATAGTCTCTCGTGCAAGGCAAGGCATTCTTCCTGCATGGGAGAGAGTTGTACTGGATTGCTAATCTTTTCAAAATCCTTGGCATCTAATTCTGTTGCAGCTTGTTTCTTTTCCGGTACATTGGCTGGTATCCATCCAATATCTGGTGAGTCAGGAGCACGCAGAGATTCCTTAGTTGTAATGATCTCTTCATCACTAACAGTTTTACATTTGAAGCGAAGGACCGAATCATCATCGAGGTATATTTTCTCCACCTTGACGTATGTTGTATGCCCTGCATTTGTGTACAATAAGGTCTCACCCACGTGGAACAGATTTGAGTCAATATCAACAGCATGTGTATGCTCCTCATCGTCGGGAATAAGGGTGGATGCATGGCAATGACAGTGTTTCTTGGCTAAGTTGACCTTGAAGCTAACCGCTTTAGAGTACAATCCTGAAAGCGTAAATCCCTCATTGATTCGAAGCTTTGGAAGGTTAGAAGCTGAATGGACTATTGTGCGCTGAAATTGATTATTCTGCCAATAAAAACGAGACTTGGATCGCTTAGTATCAATTCCCGTGCCGTCATTATCATTGAGTTGGTCGGCAAAGCCTGTGACGCTGAGTATATTCACAGGTGATGTAGGAAAATAGAGTACATCTCGTACGTCATACGAATGTTTCTTCCCATTAGGGGGTTCAGCGGGACCTAAGTCCCGGATGAGCCTTTTTTTTGGCGGGAGCAGGTAGCGAAAATTCTCAAAAATTCTCGACGCGGGGCAGACTGACCGCGCTTCGAATCGGCGATGAGACGACGGCCAACTCCACCCCACCCTCAAAAACCGGTGCATTGATGCAACCCAATGCAACTTTTGCCGTCACGATTGCCCCTTCAATATTGGTTTCGCTGGAAAACCCTCTCGTGCAGACCTTCATTTTACCCTTTGGGAGGTCTGCACGAGAGCGATTTTCCAACGGGGGGGCGCAGCTTGACATATCTTGTGCGTAAGCTGAATCCGCTCATCGACAGCTGCACCATTAATTCGCAAATCACCTTCCGCTCAACTTTTCGACGGCAATAACCGGCCGTAGCAGCGTCGGAGCAAAAAAACGTTGCACGAACACTCTCCCCAAGTGCCCAAGAGATATCTGGTGGCAGCGGGGTGTCCCGATCTTCCTTTCGGGTTCGGAATTCGCATATATTTGTGCGACGGCGCCTCCGAAAATCTCCGATTTTGTCACACGGCCGTCGAAACAAACCAAGCGATCTCCCAATACAACGGCACAGCAACGCCGACACGGACATCCGTGCTCTCCTATTGACGTGTCAGTAGGAGAGTCATCAGCGGAGCAGCGGCTGCGGCGGTCGGCGAAGAAACGGAGTACAAGAGTATGTTGATTCGCATTCATTCATTTTTATTTTACATTTTATTCAACCCATCTCACTAATTGCATCCACTTCTATCAACACAAACCCACAGGCATCCTCCTACAAGCATCGTCATCTTTAGCATTGGATCTGATCGACTGATGGGGTGGGGTATGAATGTTTTAATGCAAAAAATATATATTGAGTAGGTGAGTAATTTTGTTGATATGAAATTTTTCTACGTAAAAAAATAAAATCTCATTAATCTACTTCATTGCGTCATCATTCAATTTCAGGTAACACGCATTAAGTGACACTGTCAATATTAACAACAAATAAAGCAAGGGAATACAATAATTATTTTTACTGCATCTACCATGTCACTTTACATCCCATCAGGCCTCTATCATGGCATTCCCTCCTGGATTCAAGCGCAAGAAGGACAAAGTGTCCCAAAAGAAGAAGAGGGGTGACTCCCAGCAGAGGAATCAACAGGAAGCTGATGCCACCGCTGCTGCTGCTGCCAATGTTACTGCTGCAGATACTGCTGCTGCAGATGCTTCCGCTGCTCCACCAAATGATGCAGCACTGCCACCTGAAGATACTGCAAATGATGCAGCAAGCAAACCGGCGTCCTCTTCCAAAACTCATCCAAAAAAGAAAAGGAAGGATGATGGTTGGGCCAAATCATATAGGGCTCAACGGACCCTGGATGGAAAAGATGCTAAAATTCAAAAACTGTCTCATCAGGTTGTGACTCTGAAGCAAAAGGCAGCACAGGCTGTCCAGGCTCAAAAGAAGGCAGAGAAGGGAAAGAAAAAGGCGGAGCAAGAGAAGAAGCATGCAGTGTTGGAACATCGCCGTGACCAGAAGATTGGTCGGGCTCTTGCTATTGAACAAGAGAAACTGCATGAGGCTGCCCTCAAGCAGCATCAGGCGGCCTTCGAGGAACAACTGTCCCAGGCATACCAAGAGGCAGATGATGCACTGGCAAAAGAACTTGCTACTGCGACTGCCAAAGTCCTTGCAGAAGAAAAGGCCACTCAAGAGAAAGAGAAGGCAAGTCGTCGGGCGGCAAGAGAGAAACAGAAGAGACATGCTACGATCACCCATTTGGTACAGAAGTGGCAGAAGAAACTTGCCGCCACGGTAGCGACCTTAGAGGCCGAACATGAAGGCGAGAAAGATAAGATCAAGAAGAAGCTGGACAAGAAAGACAACAAAATGATGTCGGATCGGAATAAGAACAAGGAGAGGTGAGTCAAGTTCCTGTTCGCAATTTATTCCTGATACGTCTGCTGGACTAAGTGCGACCGTTATTTCTTGTTGCAGAGTTGATGCAATGCAAGCTAGACTTGACCGAAAGGCTGAGCTGTTAGAAGAAGAGAAGCAAAAGCGGCGAGCTGCCGTTGCAAGAGAAGCGGAGAAGAGGAAAGCGGTTGAGCAGACACTCGACGAGGTGAATGATTGGGTTGGCGAGCTGCACCTTGAGATAGAGATGGCAAAGAAGGAGAGCCGGGCGGCAAATAAAAATAGCAAGGCATCCAATAACGCTAAAGCGAAAGCCGATTCCTTATCAGCTGAGCGACTTGCTTTATTGCAGCACCTACGAGCCCAAATGAACGACCTCCGAGATGAACTGGCAGATGAGTCGAAGCAACGCGTCGCTTTGGAGAGGATGCAGATGATCCAACTGCAAATCAAGAGGGAGAGGCCGCTGGGGCGTGGTGGTGGCTCGAGATGGCCCGTCCACATCATTTTATTGATATGTGAGATGCTAGTTAATGGTACGCCCCCCACCGCCATCCGGAAGAACATTCAGACTTCCTCAGCTGCCTTCACGGGGAAAGAAGCGGAGGTGCTGCCATCTGTCAACTTCATACGCTCATGCCGTGTTGTATTGCAGAATATGAATGAGACGCTTGCTGCTTTGCGCCTGGGTAAAGCAGAATCGTGGCATCAACTGTTCACTGATGGTACCTCACGCCGACAGATTGCATTTCAGAATTTGGTGATAGCTTTGATGGAGGATGGCAAACTAGATCCTGTTATCGTTTCTTCGTGTATGGTTGTTGAAGATGAGACGTCGGAGAACCAGGTTAAAAGTATACTAGAAACAGTAAGTACAGTGCAGTGTGTTCTTGATATGTTCACTCGTTACGCTATTCTCTAACCATACTATTCCATCCAGATTGTTAAATTAAAAGATCGCTTGCAGAGATGGAGAGAAATTACAGCACGAGAATTCCAAGATCGACCTGATCTGCTTGATTTGATTCCAACTGCAGATGACATTGACTTGAAGAAGCTAGCCAACACCGGAGCGATCACAACAGACACTTGCAACTCCGCACGAAAAACAAGGCGCCTGCTAGTTGAGATCATCGGATGTGTCTATGAGCAAGACTGCTTCAACCACCTGCGTAATGTTTGGATCAATGCCGTAGCCAATGCAGTTTCTGAGTACATGAAGGGATTGCTCGAAGACAGCTTGGACAATATCTCCAGTTTTCTTCGAGTGTCACCTGATTTGGCTCATGTCATCAGAGCATACCACAAGGAGTTCAGTCTAACCGCTAACTACCCCAAGGGCCATGGCGAGCTCTTTCGTCAATGGATAATCAAGAACTATCCCCTTGAATTTCTCCTTCACGCTGAGCGAGCTTCTGGTAGCCGGCAAGATCTAATCTGCATGGGTGCTGACGCTATTTACATGAACCGCCCCCTCAATGTTGAATTCCTTGACCAACGTCTGCGCATCAAGGGCAACGAGCACATTCTTCAGAAGAATCTGTTCATTGTGCTGTCGTCATTGGAAATGATTGCAGTATCTAGAATGTTCTCCATTCTAAATGTATCAATAGTCATTCCAATTAGGTGGTTGGCAGGCAAAACACACACTCTTGCACATCGCAAGTGGGGTGCCAGGTCAATGGGAAGAGCTGTTGATATATTGCATGAAGCTTGCTCCAATTTACTTGAAGACATCAAGCTGTTTCACGACGAGTCATACATGATGCACATTTTTGAAGAGATTGCCGACGAGTTGCCTGAGTTCAAGGATTACTTGCAGCACCAGTTCCACCACAAGAAAACAGAGTTCATCAAGTCGTCCAATACCAAGTCAGTACCGTACAAAATGCTGCTGAAAGAGCTCTTCCACCCTGCTGACCACGACAACAAAGACAGCACCTCGATCCTCGAGGACGTTGCCAAGATAGCAGTTCAAGCGATCAAGACAGAACTTGAAGATGAGAAGAAAGCAACCTACAAATACTTGTCCATTTCTGGCGAATCATTTTCATACGATCATTGCTCTGAAGAGGAGAAAGAAACTATGATGGGTAAAATGGCAACAAATGACCATGCCGAGAGTTCATTTGCTGGAGTGACCTCTCAGGTTCAGTACTATGGCCGCATTGGAATGCATAATGCGGCTGCTGTCAGCGACACCGCAAGAAATGGATTCTTGCAGCGACCACTAACGAAGAAGGAACATGAAAGCGGCGAACGAGGTCTATTTCATGAATTGCCTGAAGAATTGAGAGTCACCTTACTAATAATGGCCATGGAGGATGCGCCGGCTACTCGACAATCAAATGCTGAGTCACTTGAGGTGCAACGGAAGATGAAAGAAGAGAAGGAGGAGATCGCAAAGCTGAACCAAAATGAGAAGGCGACAGATGACTATATCGAATCTCTCATTTACCACGCAATGTATAACTCTGATGCATGTTGGAAAACTGTCGCTGATGTGACGTCGGGCTTGAAAAAGTTGAAGTTTAAGAAAGACAAGAAGCAGGCATTAAAGGATAACATCCTCATCAGGTACAGGGGGTTTGGGTGGGAGGAATGGCATACTACATGGTCTCATGCTTGTGTGGAGAAATCAATTCCACAGCTAGAGAAGCGTTTGAAGGATTTGATTAAGGAAGAGAAGAAGAGAAAGAGGCCGATCCCCAACAAACCCGACGTCCCAGTTCCTAGCCGAGCAAATATGCCTGTCATGGGAACTGCAACAAAACAGATGGCTCTATTGGATGAGAAGGCTGCTGCAAATAAAGAAGAGTTTGAGAAGAATGCAAGGAAGACTTGGAAAGATGATGAGATGGAAGGGTACGGCAGTGTTTATCAACATCGGCAGTCGAGGATGCCACCCGACGTTGATGAATCATTAATTGGCGTGAGAATCGAATACCTCTGTGGCTTCGAAGATGAGGAGGGTAATACATTGGACGACAGGTGGTGTGCCGGTGTAGTTCGCAGGATCAGTGACGAAGAAAATCCTTGGGTAAGAAAAGGCAAAACAAGGGCATGCTACAAAGAAGGTGAGGCAGCAGAGATTTTTTGGGATGCAATAGCCGAAGCTCAGTTGAAAGCATGTCTAAGTATCGAGCCACTCGACCCGAGGAAATGGAACAAAGACATCGAAGGGGCATGGAGAAGGGATTTGGGTGATTACGACTATGGAGTATAGTTTATAAGAGTAAAGGGGCAGTAAATAATATCAAGATTGTACCATTGTAGTACTTTCAATCACTGCAAACGGACAATAAATGCCGAATCTATTCAATATTAAAGTTATCTGTACGCTACCGCCACGGTTATGGCTATTTTAGACAATACTATGACTAATTTAGAACTTCATGAATGCAGTCCGTTGAGCAGGTGAGTTGGTGATACACTTGTGGCCATCAAGCATTCACTCCACAGCCATGGGTCCAATTATTGGCTGAGATATACTTGATGCAAGTTTGATGTGAATTCTGTGTAGAAAACATACCAGTTCCTACGTAGAGCGCATCGGAAAAAAAACGTAAAGTTTGAGAGCCCACAGCTCATCGAGGAGTTCGTTTTTTTTCGAAAGAACTTCATGGCGTGGTCACATACACCCATTAGATGAATTATAGTCACAAAAAAATGGATTTGGGCCTATTTGAAAATATGCCAAATCTTGGGCCGCACCCCCTAATCAGATGTGATCAAGGCGGGGAATT
Organism: Detonula confervacea; assembly: GCA_036939415.1. Lineage (NCBI taxonomy): Eukaryota > Bacillariophyta > Thalassiosirophyceae > Thalassiosirales > Thalassiosiraceae > Detonula > Detonula confervacea. The sequence continues at coordinate 69 of JALLAS010000525.1, read as the reverse complement.
GGCAAAGAGCGACAACTTCCGGCAAGTTGCCCTTGACAACAATCACTATGTTGTTGAGCCGACGGGCGC
>JALLAS010000524.1:0-12640 GCA_036939415.1 Detonula confervacea | reverse complement strand
CTGCACGAGTCATTGAATCTGCGAATGTAAAAATAAAAAGTAGCTTGCCTTGAGTCGAGTCAAGGTTATGCATTCGCCCGCTGCGTGCAGTCTGACATGCATTCAGCTGTTTTTGCTCAGCAAATGTATGATACCTACAGAGCACGCACGTAAAGTAGGCGCGCGACCCCACGAAGAAGAACACGCTGAAAAATAAGCTGGCTAGTTTTGGCGATGTTGCTGGTATATTATTTTGTTAAATCACGTAGAAAGCATCGCTTATCAGGTGCATTTTCAGCCGCGATGTAACACGGAGTGTCACAACGCATGCCATCTTGATTCCATCTATCCCACATCATTTTCACTGTGGCGAATAGTATCGTAGTGGCGACAAGAATTAGTAGCTATGGTACGATACGAACGAAGCAGAACGTGCTAAGAACGAACCAACAGGCAACGCTTGCCACAGCTTGCCACGCACACCAACAAAAAACCTCAACCCTACCTGTGCCGCCTCAACCAACAATAGTTGAATGCAAGAGCGGATGGAGCGAGAAGTAGGTGTAAACTCTTGATGAAATCCTCATGACACCATAAATTAGCTCATTGTTTCCATGCATCAAACCATCCATCGCAATCCGCAACACTCCTGCCTCGTCAATCCTTTCACCTCCTTTCACCACGCAGCAGATTCCAGGAGATCCATTCAGAATGTTCCAGGCACTTTTCTTCCAATCACGCGATGCCCGCGGCGATCTCAAGGCACACAAAAAGAAAATGAAGGCGCCGCCGGCTGCAATGCCCAGAAGTCCGAAGATCGGCAGACGCGTGAGCCCTCAGGTGAACACAGAGAAGCATCCGACTCAAGCGAACTTGGTTGGGGGCAAGGGATTATTCATGAGCATGAACAAGAAGCAATGAGCAGTATCGCGCTCAGTTTTCCTGTTTTGGTGAGGCTACCTCGACACTTCAAGCCCATAAATAGAGTGACTGTCTCCCATCTGCTCCCATGCTATTGTATGGGGTAACAGATATTGTTGGTGGTAGTAACCTTATGCGTTTCTTCTGTAACTGTTTAGAAGAGAAAAAATGTATGATTAGGTCTGATATAGAATTATGGGTTTGCATGATGTGCATTCTCAGCTACATAATGATAATGCAATAATTAATACCAGTATTAAGAAAAACAGCAATGATGAAGATATGGACATGCTTTCTTATTACCCAGTCATCTCTCATGCAAAAGTGTGAGGGATTTTGGCTTTGTGACGTTGTTTAGATTAACAATTGCTGATTACATAATTGCTCCTTCAAAATGGATATTTTTCAGAACATGTACTAAGGAAAGCAATCGCAGCCTTCATGTAATCGAAAACCATCACTAACTCTCATCTTGTCCACCCAGAAGCAGATTTGCCTGGTTCTCAAGAAAATCCAAGGAATACTTATTGTTGTCACATATGGCTTTCAAATCAACATGTCGAGACTGTATCACCCTGAACAAAGCTCTGAATGCTCGCAGATATTTCCCTCTATTCTTTTCCATGAAAAGTCCATGAATCTGGAGCAACTCCAAGCACCACTGAAGATAATATTCCACGTGTGGAGAATCCTCCATGCATTTTGAAATAAATTGTATCAAGTGGCTTAAATGCTCTTGTCCAATCGAACGTACAACGGTTGAAATTGATTCGTATGGCGTGTCCTCAATGACACTCTTCACCAATGCAAATTCATTCAGATGAAGACTCATCAATAGTGCCATTCCATACTTTCCTTTCCTAAGATTTGCCTGCACTGCACCTGGCGTCACGGCTTCTGTGAGAGCCATAGGATCAAATATCATATCATCATCCAAGGAGTACACATGAAGCCCTTCACCAGACACTGTTGACCATTCCCTCCCTGTGGGTGAGAATGCGACTTGCATTGTGAGAACTTCCACTTTACTTTTTCGTGAGCCATCATCTGACCGTTTGGCGCCAGGAAGATGCGGAGTATAGTTGTTATTTTCATCAGCAGAGTCATGCTCGTCATCCAGGGCACCACCATCTCCTAGGTTTTTGGAGTTAAGCTGCAATGTATCATTGTTTGGACAGGGTTTAGTTTTGCAAGGCAAAGAGATACAAAGTTAAGATAGTACACATAAAGCTCACCTCATCAAGAACACCATCCAAACTACGGTTGAAACTGACTTGGAACTTCTTCAGCAGAATTTGCTGTGAAATCTCATAGATGCAAACATATTTGCTGTTACCCCCAGCCAAGAGACAAGTTCCATCTGCAGAATAGGCAATGCTCGTAAAGTACCTCGAGGATGCATTGTTATCAGCCGTCATTCGATCATTTATTTTGCGTCCTGTTAAAAAATGAGTTTGGTTAATCTCAATGATGGGAAGGACAAAACAAGCAGAATTACAAAATCTAACATACCTCCTTTAATATCCTTCTGTCCGTCAATCTCACAAATCAGACTGCCATCATCCACATTCCAAAACCTCAGCAGTCCCCTGATCGTTCCACTGCATATTTGGCTTCCATCCGGGCGGAATGCTACACATACAACATCTGCGCCGCTCTCAAAAGTCTCTGGCGTCGAATCGCTCTTGTACAAATCCCAAACCTTTACAGTGCCATCCCAACTTGCGCTTGCCTGCAGTTTGGGATGATCAATCATTAATAACAATATTAGGCTTGGACTAACAAAATAGGTAAAAGCACAAAGTGTCAAATCACTTACCAGCGAACCTCGTACTGGGTGGAACGCCAAACTAGCCACGGGCCCCAAGTGTCCAGTCAATACATCCGTCAACTTGCCAGTCTGTACCGACCAAACACACACCCTGAATGGCTCTGCTGACCCTGCACACACCACCTCTCCCGACTTATCCACAGCCATACTGATGAATTGACACGGTATGTCAGAGGTATATGTTTTGAAGTTACGATAACGATGCAAGTCGTGGGCACGGACAGTTCCGTCAAGACTCGCGGATAGTACCACGGTAGGATTTGCAAACTCTACTGCCGTGATAGCAGCCGTGTGGCTTTTGGGCAAAGTCACATAACAGAATCCGGATTGAGAGTTCCACAGCTTTACTGTACCATCTTCTCCTCCTGTGGCCACTACAATGCCATCGGGAGAATATGCCAAGCACTTCATACCATAGGCATGTCCGCTTTGTTTGAGAATGTAAGTTTCAGACCTCCATTCCCAAATGAGAAGTTGCTGAGTTTTGGGACAGCCAAAGGCTAGCCAGTCAGCCGAGGGGTTGATGGAAACGGTTCCAATAGTTGAATGAGAAAGCGACAATGTGTGAATGTTGGACATAGAAGGCAGCTCATATAGACCAAAGAGTCCTGTGGAGAATCCAACCACGAGAAGGGAATGATCCGAAGAGTAGGATGTGGACACTACACTCTGAGTAGAGGAGTTGTCGTTGAAGTAGTGACGAGAGCTTGTTCCCCAACGACCCTTAACAATGTCATGAGCTTGGTCACTGCTACCAGCGCTTGTTTCTTTTGTCGCCGCGGCTCCGCCTCCAGAGAAGAAATCAACTGCACCATCCCCCAAGCTTTCCAACCCTTTCTTCTTATCTTCCGAGTCGGAATCTTCCTCTTCTTCCTTACGGCATTCTCTCGTACAAATCACTCCGTCTTCACTGACGGTGTAACAGCGTCCAACCAGCTTTCCCGCCAAAGAGCTCCCCGTATTCCCACCTCCCACGAAGAATTGATTTCTCTCGGCCAACGTCTTTTCCTTCGCTTCAAAGTGCACTCCCACCAAGGGCTTTTTATGACCAATCAACGTCCACGGTTCATAATCCTTGACCGTGTCGACCGTCCATACCCTCGCTTGACAATCCTTGCCTCCCGCCAACAACAAGGAAGAATCACTCGACCAATCCAATGTGGTGACATCACCCACCAACCCCGTATACTTTCTATGCAATACCATGGGAGCAAACTCCCTTCTTATTCCGGGAGTCAGCCACACCTGCACGTGCTTGCCGAAGCTCACGGCAAATTTGCTCCCATCGGGACTGAACTTCATGTCTCTCACGGGACGCTTAAATTTGAACCTATGCAGTATCACCCCGCGGTGATAATTCACCAACATGGCATACTGATTGACATCCACGATGATCAGCAGTCGATCATCTTTCGGAGACAGTGCAATACGCCGAATATTCGATCTGGCCTCGATGGGCAAAGTGCGACAGCTGTGATGTAACAGATCTAATACCTGGATGCGATTGCCCACTGGCGAGAGGACGTTATTTCCATCGGACGTAAAAAGGATGTTGGATCCTTTCGAGGAGGAGGAGAGGACGCTCGAGCCGGTGGCGGCGGGGGTGCCGTAGGAGGCGCCGCAGAGTCGGTGGAGCTTGTAGTTGAATTTCATGATGTGTCTGTGCTTTTGATGGGTGCACTCTAATTTCTACACGACGGCAATTAGTTGTCTGCGAGCGAACGAGTGAAGCTTCTTTGCAGTTTGCCGATAAGACAGGTTGTTTTGCCGATACAATACTTGGTTCAGCAGTGCGTTGCAGCCTCACAATACGATAGTAGGTGGTAGTTCACAATGTCTACGAGACCATCATCTCTTCGCCCGCCATGGTTGGTTTCTCTCTAGGTTGGTTTTGTTTTTTGCTTGGCGTTTGCGTTGGCGCGCGCTGCTTGATTTTGCGTTGGTGTTGGGTGGCTGTCAGAGTACGGGCTAATTAGGGATCGGGGGGCCCAATACGGGCACACGAACTTGTTCGCCCTCGGATCTTTTGTTGACACCTCCCGTGACTCAAAGATTCTCTGCGCATTTTGCCAATCACGGTTGACGACACGCACTCCATGAATGACTCCATCAACAATCAACAAAGAACAAAAGCAAGATCGCTCGGCGACGATGAGAACGCCGAGGCGGCATGCATGCTAGGAGTAGCTCGCGTATTGCCAAGACGCGATACGATATCGTACCCCGCGCGCAGCGCACGATGTCGACGACACGCCAGGATTTTCCAGTCCAGCCTCGATAGATCGATCCGTGCGCAACGTAGACGAATTTCTTCGGAACATTCGACAGCATCGTTCGATGATTCGCTCCTCATAAATTATACATCAAAAGTCCAACCGTTTGCAATTAGCCAATTGAAAGTAAAACAGACCTGCCAGTATATCCCCGTCATTAAATAAGTCATCATCATGCCTACTCCATCGCAGGTCAATCAGCTCAAGAATTTCACCACCGTCGTGGCCGATACCGGTGACTTCAATGCCATCAAGGAATTCGCGCCGCAGGATGCCACGACCAATCCCAGTGAGTCAAAATTCTTTCAGGAGCTCATGGCTTCCTCTCAAGGCTGAATGTTCTTTGCGACTGAGACCATTATTTCACAATATTATATCTAACAGCCTATTCCGATATGTTATATCGACACAGGTCTCATCTACAAAGCGGCCACGATGGAAGAGTACGCCTCCATAGTCGACGAAGCCGTCGCCTACGGCGAAGGCGACCTCTCCATAACAATGGACAAGCTCGCCGTAAACTTCGGAACCGAAATAACCAAAATCGTACCAGGCTACGTCTCCACCGAAGTCGACGCCCGCCTCTCCTTCGACACCGACGCCACCATCGCCAAGGCCCGCGAACTCATCAAAATGTACGCCGAGGTGGGCGTGGCGAAGGAACGGATTTTGATCAAGGTCGCCGCCACGTGGGAGGGGATACAGGCCGCCAAAGTCTTGGAGGAGGAGGGCATCACGTGCAATGCCACGCTCATCTTTTCGATGGCGCAGGCCATCGCCTGCGCGGAGGTGGGGTGCACGCTCATCTCGCCGTTCGTGGGCCGTATCATGGATTGGCACAAGAAATCGAAGGGCGTGGACAAGTTTGCACCCGCCAAAGATCCGGGTGTCGTGTCGGTCACGGCGATATACAATTATTTTAAGAAGCACGGACACGATACTATTGTTATGGGAGCCTCGTTTAGAAATACGGAAGAGATTTGCGAACTCGCGGGGTGCGACCGCCTTACCATTTCGCCAAAGCTGCTGGGCGATTTGACGAATGACACGACCAACCTGCCAAAAAAGCTGGATGCCGCCAAGAGCAAAACAATGGACATTCCCAAAATTGAAATGACCGAGAGCAAATTCCGATGGATGCTCAATGAGGATGCCATGGCGACGGAGAAGCTTGCGGAGGGCATTCGGGGGTTTACGAAGGATATTGTCAAGTTGGAGGAGATTGTGCAGACGAAGATTGATGCGAGGAACAAGAGACGCAAGGTTTCGTATGATAATGATGAGTAGGGCTTGGGACTGCCTTTCGTGGCAGACCTCGGGAGTTGGGAGAGAAAAATGACTGCAACTGTTTCGTATCAGACATGATGATTGATGTGATATCAACAAGATGAAAAAGGGGTTCATTAACTATGTACACATAAGTAATGTAATATGAAAATTCTGCTCTAGATTTGATATGATCTACTGTTAGCCTCTCCAACATCCACCAAAAAAATACCAGTAGTTTAGACAAGTAGTCTGGTGGTTGGTGAGACCATTATCTAGAGATGATTGAAATAAGAATTCATAATTTATGCATTATACTTGTCATCAAATGGTGTCATTAGTTATTGTAGACCCTGGAGTAACGGCCAATACACTGCAATTGCCGAAATCATTTACCATGGGAGAATATCCGGTCCAACCTTTGGTTTTATTCACTTCGTCGGATCCATACTTCATCAAAAATTCGCTTTGTTTCATAGCTGATGCTGTGATCGGAACCCTTATTGCTCCGCTCTCTGATTCTTCCGAAGAAGCGCTCACGAGTTTTGCAAAAGCTGCCAGGCGGCCAAAGTCTGTTGGAAAGAGTATGTCGCATAATGCATCTGGTGGCGAAGTAAGATAACTCGGATGATCATTTCCGTTCATATCCGTAACCAACGGATTGCCGATTGCTCGTTCTCCTACATGCAAATTGTTTTCACCATATTGTTGAGCAGAAGGCAAATTGCTCAAGTCTGGTGGAGGCAACCAATCAAAATCTGCAAACGCAACGCTAGAATTGGGCCTGTTCTCGAATAGCTTCATCAATACCCCAAGTGCAATGGTAGGGATCCATCGTGGTCCATGCGAAGCCATGGGTGTATACACCGAGGGTGCCAATTTCAGTATATGTTGTAAAAGTGGATCGGTAAGCGGAGAGAAAGTCTCCATGAACGGTTGAGATGTGTCCAAGCGATTGAACTCTATATTGTTTGTGCCTTCTTCAGCTGTTTCACCGTATGGATCTAAATTTGCTAAAGCCGCTGGCATAACTTCCGCTTGCAATATATCACCAGTCTCCATACATCTCCCAATTTTATCATGGGGTAAATTGTCGAGTAATTCCAAGGCAACGACTGCAGTGGGCATGTCCGATGGCGCAAGAAATTCAGAGCTGAGACGGAGAGTAGTGATTGCATTGAATTGTCAGATGGGATTTTGATGCATTGTAGTAAAAGAGAAAGTTCGTACATCAATCTCTGCATTGAAACTCACTTTCCCTCTGCCACATCCATCATATCAACATTTACAAGTTTGACTTTATCGGCATGCCTCGAATATGATCCACCTATCAAAACTTCCCTTTGCAATTCGTGCAACGTCGGACTGGTATCAAAAATAGTATAACAATGCAGTCTTTGGTACATGTCTGCATGACAATCGCTTAGATGATCGAGCAATGCTTTTGCATTCGTTCCTCGTCCTCCCCCTATTTCGACAATTTCAAAGTTGTTTCCCTTACTGGTGGTATTATTGCATTCGGTAAGATTGTTGTTGTTCATGGCGTTTGTCATTGAATCGCTCACAAAATTTGCCAAAATAGAGGAGTAGTGAGGGTAGAAGAGTTCCACTGGAGTTAACCACATACCCCTCTGTTCTTTATACACGCGTTTGTACGTATGTTTCCAATGCCATTCATTGAATAAGGATGAAAATTCAATACTACTCCTCGGCGAAGAACCTGCGTGATGATGATGATGTTGTTCTTCGACGGAGCTAGAAGATGGGATTGTTGTTCGAGAAATGCTTCCAACTACTTTGTCGGCGGGTTGTGAGTAGTATTCGGATAGCCGCTTGCATAGATATCGACGAAGTAGAATGTTTTTGCTTTTCATGTTGGGATATTATTATCGATGGTGGAGGCAGGTGGAGGCGATGGCTGCTGCGGCGACCCTCAATGCGCTCTTAATGAAGGTAACCTTGCGCCGATGGATGGCCGATAAGGCAAACTTTGACTTTGATTCGATGACAGGCGGGCGCCAGGCGCTGGGGCAATCAATTCAGGTTCCAGCCGGGAAAGCTCTGTATTCTTTTGAATGTATGGAGGATGACGCCTCTAGCCCAATAATTCTATCCTCGGCGATGGCAATTACGATACTGGCGTTTGATGTGCGGCCAGAGCCATTTTTTGTGTTGTTCTGTTGGTTGCTGTTATAGTTGGAGATTGCAGATTGTTGCCGAGAACCTGGCGATCGAGAACCGCGCGAACCGCATGATGCGTTGGGAGCACCCTCGAAATACTGCAGCCCTCGGTTATATAAGAGATATGAGTCTTACTATGAAATATGAACAAACATTTCTAAATTTGATCTTGATTAGAGTTTGAAATTAGTTTGTTCTCTGGCGTATCGTGAATACTATTATATTTAAAACCAAAGACATATTTTAACTTTCGAAAGTACTTTAGGCTATTTTATCATTATGTTATTTATGATTGAAAATTAAACGGAGTAACAATCCGAGTACTGCAGTATGACTCGTGGGTGTGGGCGTTGATTGGACATCAAAAAGTAAAGTCCTAACCAAAAGATATTGTACCAAGATCCTACGCAGCCGACATCAAAAAACAAACAGCTAGAGTAGCAATTTCTGTCTCTGCTGAATATTTCCTTTTGTTCTTGTTCTTGCGTTGCCTGCGCCGCCTTTGAAGACTTGTTACTCTTACTTGTTTGATTCAATCTATTCATCAATAGTGTGGTTAGATTAAAAGTATTTGTCAAGTAGGATCAACAGCTCGCCCTCCGCCGACCGCTAAAAGATTTGAGACTTGCTTGAACAATGTCGTGCTGTTTCTGCTTTTCCGGGGACAAACTCAGCCCAGACGAGCGTAAGGGCAAGTATGGTGATGTATGGTGAGTCCGTGCATATTAATTTGATGTCAGGGCTGATGCCACGCCGCCCCCGTCTACGTAATGGCGTTTATATATTCCAATTTCAACTCACCCCATATCACATATCACATCCTTTTGGTCTAAACAAATAATAACACAGGGGAGAATACGCAGACAATGAACAAACCTTCAAAGTCAAGTTGTGCGGCGCACCTTGCGCCGAGCCATGCTGCTGGATGGGCGCCATGATCTGCTTCCCCTGCGGACAGTACAAACTTCGCCACATGGCGCTGAATCACACGGAGCCTGGGAGCGGATGGGCCAACTATAAATGCTGCCAGGGAATGTTCGGTGGCTGCTGCTGCATTCAGGTGAGTGCGATTTAGAACTGCTATTAAACAAACGTGTGCCTAATATATTTGCATACGGACAATTATTTCACAATTCATACTCACGTAATAACGTGCGCTATGCTTCACGCCATTGCTGAATACTATTACTATTACTCGCAGCCAGGTAACTTGGGAGAGGAGAGCTGCCCTCAGTGCTGCATGGTCCTAGAAGGCTGCTGCTTCCCCGGCTGTGCAGTCAGTGCGTCGCAGGCTATGATCATGCAACAGCACAATCTTGGGCTGGATTCGGACGACGTACGTCTCATTCGTTGCAACAACTGCTTGCAATGGCTGGCATGCATTGCCTCGTGTGCCAATATCTGTATTGATTTTGATGGGGATGGTGAGTCCTTGTTGTGTTGTTGGGTATTATATCATATGTGTATTCCCTTATTCAAGCGTGCTTCTGATTGTTGGTGTTCGTGCATGATTTTTATTTGCAAGATGCTGTTGTGGCGGCTATTAATCTCGCTGCGGACATTACATTTTGCTGTGTGAGCGGATGTATGACGGCCAGGACCTATCATGAAATCACTGAACGTGAGAAGGAAGCTCCTGAACGATACACAATGGAACGTTAATCCTTGAAAGTTTCTTGGTGTTGGGGCATTCTTAGACGGGTTTAGATGTGTCTGTTGGTTGAACGGTTCATGAGAAGATGATGTCATGAGATGAACGTTTTGGGAGTCAATAAAAAATAAGAGCCATGTAGGTGGCGTGTATGTAAATGAGTGTTAGAAATGCGAGGGACTGCCAAGATTCCACTGCTATTATGATTATATTCTACATTAGAATACAGACCTTACTGCAAGTGTTCATGTAGGTATGGTTAGTAATCCTCTTGGGAAAAAGAAGATTAACCATATCTGTTATCTGTGGACAATTGTGAGATATTCTCCTTTGTTGGTACTGGCGCACATCATACTATGGCAGTCTCACTCATGTCTGTACCTGTCTATCAAGCTGCACGCACACAAATAATTATTCACGTTGTATATTTCAAGGAAGTGGAATCTAATTTCAGTAAGTTTTCGTGCTGACGCTAAATGAAGAGCATTACTGCGAGCGCCTGTGATGAGTGCCCAATCGATTCCAGTGGTGAACACAACGCTGATCCTAGATTTACCTACTCGCTCGCATAGGATTGCTTCAACTTAGTGCGTAGTTTCAAAATGTTTGCCATGTTTCCAGTTGCTTGTGATAGCTGCGCCTCATCTTCCTCCAATGTTGTCTTCCAACCAGCCAATGACTCAATGCAATCCTCGCCCCCCCTGCGAAGTAGTAGTGAATCGATTTTATTTTCGTCAGGTACAAACCCATAGTTCATGAGGCTGCAGTGCGTGCCAGAGGGAACAGTTAGATGTGGATGCCAAAGGTTCAGAGAAGAAAGAGAAAAGAGCAATTTTGACTTACAGCCCCAAACTTGTCTCCACCCCAGATGCACCATACGAGATGGTAATTTCTTTCCCCTTCTTAATTGGACGCACAGCTCTGATTGCAAACCACGCATCATCTTTCTCAGGATCAATGAGATGCAATTCAGCATTATACTTGTCTGATGAGTGGTTGATCATGTCAATATAAGGTAGCAAGACTCGGATTGCTTGTTCTGAGATTGACACTGCCCCAGAAGACGAGCCTTTAATGGAGTCAGCGTCTGCGTCCGACGCTTCTTCTTTCTCGGGTGCGTCCTCGACACTGATCTTGATGGCAAACGAACGGGATGCTACGAGCCAGGTTGCGAATTGAAGTTCATCAAAGGACACATCCTGATAGGGGTGAATTCAAAATGCAATATCAATTATCAATCAATACCGCATGGAACGATGGATAGGAACGAAGAGCATAGTGAAAGCTTACCTCTTTCTGGGATAGTTCAGATATTCGTTCTTTCCTTTCAATGGCCTGTTTGACAATCATGGGAAATTCGAGTTGTTCGATTTCGGCATCTGAATAAAAATCTGGCGTGGGCTGGTGGCAGATTATTCAAGCAAGAGAAATATGTGAGCTTTCATTCGGAAATCACTCCATGATAGAGCTGGTTCGTGCTCATGACAGAAAAGTAATTACATGAATATAATATGAGTGTGGGTGAATATTCTTACATCAAAATGGGCATCCCTACTAGGCAAAGTGTCAAGATAGGCAGTCCACATCTGGCGCGCCTGCTCGTTATTTTGATACCACTTCAAAAAGTTGACTGCCCCGTCAGCCATGTTCATGGAAGTGGCATCCGTTGCTGCACTTGGGTCCGTCAGTGCGAGCGCTACATCAGAAGGGATCTTGCACACAATTTCATTCTTCTTGAATGCCTTGTTCGCATACGTGCCACGAATGCCAGTGGTCGTGTCGAACCCTACTTCCGTTCCAGGCTCCGGACCTCCCAATCCTTCCGATTTCCAAAGCGTCAGAAAATTGAGTAAGTTTTGCGTGGAGGCGGAATCATCGCTGGTGTGGGAGATGGCTACGGCGTCATCCTTCTTCGCAAATCCTCCAGCGGCCTTACCCTGGTTTGAGACTTTCTTCCGCTTGGGCGACTTGGACGATGATACTGCGAATGACGATGCTTTGCTGATGTTTGATAGTAGCACCAGGGAGAGGAGGATGTGGCCTCTGGCCCACATTTTCGCCGACATAACCGCGATAATTTGCTTCCGGCGCTTGTGTTGTGGCTTGGGTGATTGTTTTCGTTGATGCTCGCTTGCCTCTCTAGAAGCTCAGCTGAGGCCTATGGCTGGGGTGATAGTGATGATGTTATATCAAGCTGGCTGGGGCTGGAGTATTGCTCGCTCAACTTCTCAACCACTTCAACTACGATACTTTTCAATGATCCTCCTCGCTCCTCGCGGGATGTTGTCAACTGGAAGAGGCAAATCAAAGCGTGTCAAGCTATCATACAATACGATGGTGAAAAAGTGACTGAAAGATGATGTGTGTTGTGTGTGATAGTGTGATCGAGGAAATAACTTATGAGTATGTAGGATACTCTCTTCTTACTCGTACGTTAGTCGATTATGAAGTTGCGCGGATTGTGAATGATCGGAGGCCAGTCGTACCAGAAGTCACATAGTAGTTCGATGGCCAGACCATTACTTGTGGAATCTGTTA
>JALLAS010000523.1:0-12654 GCA_036939415.1 Detonula confervacea | reverse complement strand
GGACCGCAGAACAAAAGCCGTAGATGCCCTATCTGAACGACTTTCCGTGTATCTGTCGGACATCAACTTGCGCCACGACAAATTCATCCGCTCAAAACTTGAGCAGCACGAAAACCAATACCTGCCATTGGATTCAATCAATTCAATACGAGCTTTCACTCAACATCCCTCCATAGTTCGAGAGGCCATAGACCTCATCAGTTATGTGCAATCTCCAATAAAATTAGAGGTAGAAGAAGCTGCAGATGGAGAAATGTTTGTGAAGCGCACTCCTCCATTCAATTATGCTGAAAGTATTCAAAACTCTCACACGAAGATGATGGTCGTAGACGGTTGGCCAAAGGGTCAAAAACCAAGCTGGGCTAAATCACTCGTTCGTTCACTTTTGTGCAACAATGAGAAAGGCGTGTGTCAAAGTGATGGAGCAAGTCAAATACCATTGGCATATTATAGATTTGACAACAAGAAGGGTGCGCTTAATATCGAGTTTGAATCTACAGAGGGCGCAATGGGTGCCTGGGCCAACTTAGAGCGAGCAATGTCTCAGGGTGATTCGTTTGCAGGCTTGACAGAGCGTGAAATTGATGTGCAACTCCTGCATTCAGACCAACAGAATAGATCATATCAATTACAGTTCGGAGACTTTTCTTTGGTTGCACGGCCATTTGATATGTCCATAATCGGGAAAGAGACCTTGCAAGGAAACATCACGAGGAAGCCTGAAAAGAATCCTGACATAGTTCATGCAGCAAGCAAAGATCATACTCACCCTAGTCCAGACAACCACACCGAAAGGGACAAAAAAGTGCAGGCCTTAGTCAAACGGCTGTCTTTCTTTTTGTCTGATATTCACCTGCGACACAACGAATATGTTCGCAACATCCTCGAACAATCAAAAGATCAACATCTGCCTCTAAATTCAATTGCATCATTTCAAAGATTCATTGATGATTCTTCGGTAGTACACAATGTGGTAGATGCCATAAATACATCAACGACACCATCTGAGCAATCTCCAATACAGCTGCATGCCGAAGAAGCTGAAAATGGAGAAATATTAGTGAGGCGCACTCCTCCCTTTAACTACACTGAAAGCCTTCGAAGCTCCCACAAAAAGATGATGGTTGTAGATGGCTGGCCAAAAGGTCCAAAACCCCCTTGGGCTAAATCTCTTATTCAGTCGCTGTTGTGCAGTGACGGCGTCGCGGGCGAAATATCGGCGGCATACTGGAGATTTGACAACTCTAAGGGCGTGCTCAAAATCGAATTTGAGTCTGAGGAGGATGCAATCAATGCCTGGAACAACTTGGAGCAAGCAATGTCACAAAAAAATATTGCGGAAGGCTCCTCTACACACAAGGTTGAGGTGCAGCTTCTCCATTCAGATGAACAGAGCAGGTCTTATCAAGTGCAAATCGGAGACTTCTCCTTGGTTGTGCGACCAATCGACACGTCCACATTTGAGGAAGAGATTCCAAGAGGGGCAGTAACGCTGGGGTCTGAAACAACTCCTAAGGTGACGATATCTGATGTTGAACCAGTGTCAAGGCCATCTAGGACATCAGCTGATGCAAAACCACCCATACTGGAAGCGATGGCAAGAGCGGCAGTAAAGCTGGAGACTGATGCAACTCCTGAGGTGATGAATCCTGATGTTAAAACAGCCAAAATACCACCTCCAGTTGAGCAACATTCAAGCCTATCTCAGGCATCAGTTGACACAAAACCACACACACTGGCGTCTTTACGCAACAGATCATATGACAGTTCCAAAGAAAAATGGAGGTCTAAGGAGATGCCCTCATTGAAAGAATTTTCTCAAGTTATGAATAATCTATATGATGAGCACCTTACTCTGCCTTCCCCATCTCGAGAATGGCTCCACGAATATGTCCGTGCGACGAAACGTCAGCAAAGGGACGCAGCAAGAGACAATGAATTGCAACAGCAGGTGCTTGCAGAGCATCATCAACTTTCCAGAAATGTCGCAGATCTTGTGTCCTGCGTCAAATCTTCCATTGGTCAAGGGAAAATCCGAGGGTTGGGTTCGAAAGATGGACATTCATTGTCTGATTCATTGGGTAGGGCAATGATGATTTACAGTGAAACTCCTTTCAACCGTTCCATTGACAAGAACAAGACAGATGATGATAGGAGTTCGCAGATATCACCATATGAAGCATGCCTTGATGTTTTGGAAATAGTGCGTAGCCTCAACTTGGATACGCACCCATCACATTTTTCATACGCTATTCGTGCAGCATGCCACGAGTCTCGATGGGAAGAAGCTGCAAACCTCTTTTTGGGCCAAATTGATGGCGATGATGCCGAAAATCCTGATACCTTCGCTACGGGTGGGTTTGTTCCCATAGACCCAGCACTGGGGTGGAATCAACCGTTGGAAATGGGCTTGTATGCTGTGGCACGCAATTCGTGGCACAAAGTGAGAAAAAATGAGGAGGGAGCAAAAACTGATGCCATGTCTCCTAGCAAACAAGTGTTTGACACTGCCATGAAGATGTGCATGATTTCACCCTCAGGGCAGGATAAATGTGAGTATATTTAGCCCGACAGCAGATTGAGTTCTTGGATGGTTTATTACATCGATTCTGCTTGGTGGAGCAATTTTTGGTCTTATTTTGATACTTGTACTTGAAGTGCACTGACACTTCTAATTGCTCTTTTTACAGATATCTTGGCTGCAGGCTCAGCTTTGGGTCGTGCTGGCCTTTGGAGAGAGTGCTTGGATTTAGCGGCAGCTCCTGATTCTATTTCATCATATGGGCCGGTAAGTGCAGCATGCTTGCTAATTCTGTTGCCAGAGACATCAAACTAATGACATATTCTGCCCCAATCACAAATTCGTTCAAGTCCATTGCTGCCGCCACGATGCTAGCTTGCATTGAATGTTCACGATCTTCGGAGGCAATCTACGCCTACGACTTATTCATGTCTGGTAATCAGAGTGCGGCAAGTGAATGGCAATGGGCTGGGGGCAACATCACTGCTGTGAAACCGCTGTGTCGNCCATGCAATGGGTAGCATAAAAAGAGGGGGCTTTAGTGGCGATGCAATGCGCATGTTTGAGGAGATAATGGATGACGACAGGCTACTGAGCTCAAATGCATTACTTGGCCTAGCACAAAGCTTAGAACACGATGGAGATTGGCAATCTTCTATCCAGCTGCTGAAAGGCTACATTGATTCAGTTTATCGCCAAAAGAATCCAACGTGGCGAGTGGTTTCTGATGCATTGGAACTCAACACCAGTGAAACTCTTTCTCAAAATGAACAATACAATTTGCTGACAAGCATCCTTGCATCAGTCATGCGTGCCTGCAACCACGAAGGCCAGTATGGCTTATCCATTCTCTTGTGTTCTATTGTGAATGATTCATATGCTAACGAGCAAAGCGAAGAAGATCATACTTGGATGGATCGTGATGACAACGGAGCTGTCAAAGCCATTCTTTGTCAGAAAATAGTGGCCAAGAACCAGCGCATATTAGAAGCCTACATCCATTCCCTTCATGGACTTGGCTGCCGAGGCGTTGTGAATGGAATCTTGAATACGAAATATGGAGAAAATATTTCTGTTTCGATGCCACGAGGGAGAGGAAAGGTTTCACCACATGGAGAATCATGGATCCATGCATTTGTTGCGATGGATCGAGTTTTGAAAGCTATGAATGGAATCCAATCGGAAGATTCCAATATTTCTCCTGAAAGCCGCTTGCTGTTTGAAAGAGGTTTGGGAAGAGCCATGGATCACTGTGTCGACTCTAAACAACCATCTGTCGCATTGCATCTCTTTGGCCATGCGAGCACTATCATGAACCAAAAAGATGTGTCTTTGACAGATCGAGTCAAATCATTCTTTGGAATGCAAAATTCTGCTGACCGCAAGAAAATAAGTGGGACAATATTCTCCAGTGATGACAATGTGATTGACTTGAAAAATGAAAATCTACGGCTGAGTGATCCTGTATTAGCACCCATAATCCGAGCGTATACTATGATGGGTCAGCCAGAAAAGGCTCGTTCTTCCTTTTATGACGGAACTCTACATGTGGATGATTATGCACTGATGGCACAGAGCACCAACAGTACCTTGAAGGCATTGTTAGATATTGACATTGATGAATGCTTGTCATTTCTTGATGCGATGGACCCTAAATGTGTCAATCCATCAACGTTTTTGGCAATTGCCAAACACTATGCACAGAACCAATTATATCCTGAAGTAGGCGAAGTTTACAATATGGCACGCAAAGCTGGATGCATAAGCGAAGAGCTTGGTTTGATTACAATGCAAGCTGTGTGCGCGGCTGAACTGTTGGATGGAAAAATTGTCGTTCTCAGAAATATATTGGAGGACATCAGTGGTTTAGTCGGAATGAAAAGTGATGAGTGGACAAAGTCAAAGTATTGGGGAATCAAGAGATACGTTGGGTTTCATTATGCACGCGTGAGTCGTTACACTCCCGTGTTTGCATTTGTGTTTGCCTCTGTCCTTACTTTCAAACTAATCAACCATAATATGCATTACTCTCTGCCCCAACACAGTTACTCATGCGATGGAATGACCCAGCAACCAGCCAAAAGGAAGAGCTTCTTTTTGCAATAAACGAAATGCGACAATGTGCTACTGAAGGCATTGCTGCAAAGAATGCAACGTTAGAGTGTATAGCGAGGATTGCACAAGTTTATGGCACCGAGGGCAGAGTTGACAGTGTGCTTTCAGATAAACAGCGGCGTGTAGCAGTCAACCTCATTCTTGAAGCATGTGTAGAAGCCAACCGGTCTGGCTTGATGAAGAAGCAATCATTTACCGCAACAGTCGCCCAAAGCCTGCGTGCCTTGAATGCGAACAAAGAATGCATACAAGTAGTGCTCTCAGTGATTTCAAATAGCCACAAGTCCAGGCATCGAGTTGCAATGGAAGAAGGGATGTATGCTGCATTGGAAGACCGTGACAGTGAATCCTTGAAGATGATTACTGACATATTTGAAAACTCAGGCTTTGACTCTAAGCGATTGTCCATCTAAGGTTGCATGTTGTGTACCGGAGTTTTCTAGAGAGGAACAACTAGAATGCAAACAACTGATCTTGTTTCATTCTACAAATAATATTGTGAACTAATTTCACAGCCAAAACTCAAATTTTTGGCCATTATAATTTGTCACCGAGTGCAGCAGTGCCTCCTGGTGTTTGTAGTCAAATTCAGCTTCCAATGAAACAATGCTGTTTATCTCGTTGGCCTCAACCAATCAAATGGAGTTCTTTATTGTGTAGGGTTCTGGGATAAACATGTAATGACAAAATAAAAATAATAATTTGGCAAGATATGAATATTTGGCTTTCCCAACCGCCAAACAATTTTTGCTGTATTCATCATTTGAGATTCATGTGGTTGATTGTCGATTGTGGAGGCCATGTATTTTATTGCCAGTTGATAATATCAATCCACAAAACCTTTTTCCCATACCAAGTTGTTATACTAGTTGCTACATACACACATAATTTTTTGTTACCCACAAGAAAGAACTGGAGAAATATCTCACATTCGAATTTCTGAAGAACAATGATTCTAGAATTGGTATTCCAAGCCTCCAACTCACCATCCTGATCCGAGCAATCATAATTTTTATCCACAATCATACTGTTGTGTCTGCTGTTACGTAAAGGGCAACGTGTAGAGGGACCACCCTGTGATGAGGAAAGTTTGAGCAGTATGTCACCCGCATCGCACCCATCCTATGAATGAATATTTTCCATTTGGCATTACCTGAAGCATCTTCTGACAATCAGTTTGGAGTGTTATCCATGAACGAAGAATCGATGTTGTTCTTAACTTGCTAGAGACATTCTTTCCCACAAGGTAGGATTGTCTCAGTGCGGTGAGAAAGTATGTAGGAATATTGTACACAAACCACAAACCAAAATCCCACAACTGCTTTGATTGCGTGCAGTGCACATACATCTCGAGCGAAGAAGCATTTGGAACAAGGCTTCTGTTGCTATGATACAACATGGAGATACATGAATTGCGTGCGTATGTGTATGTCGTTTAGTGAGTGATATCCAGAACCAGAGTAACACCAGTAACACAACTTCCTCCTACGGCTACAGCTAGAGCCAGCACATCATGAATCATGATTGCGACGACCACTATGACCATCATCCTATCCATCATCGCCATCGCCATTGCGCGCAGCGCCAGGGGAATGATGATGATGATGTTGTTGTTGTTGTTGTTGTTGTTGCGGCAAACTCCAAACTGGTGCACTGCGCAAAGATCTTTTCGAAGCCGAAGCGAACGCCAAAAAGATCTTTTGGATCTTTTTTTGGCGGGCATGCACGCGATGTTGTTTGTCGTACCATAGCGGCCGCGCGCGCCGGCCTGTCGTTTGCCACGCATGGAGATTTTTTGGTGCACCCCCACCCCAGCACAAGTACGTCACCTTGGTATGAACCAACGTATTCCCACGTGAAATCAACTGGAAAGATCTTTTGTTGGCACCGCATTTTTGGCCTCGTCACTCCTATCGTACCTATCCTGTTTCAATCGTCAGTCGTCAGTGCGTGGGGTGTTCCCTTGCTTCATCGCCACGCATACATGCATTTCATGCACAAAAACCCGCGTAAAGAATCGAGAAGGCAACACCAAGTTGAAGCAAGCAATCAAGCAAGCAACGAACCCGCCAATAAGCAGACCCGCCGGAAGAATCTCTGATCAGCAAACATGGCAATCAAAGTAAGAAGGCTCACAATTTTATTCATTTGTCATTTGCTAATACCCCAAACCCCAACTTTAACCATGAAGCTCATCAACGCCGTCGTCGCCCTCTTGGCTCTCCCCGCCGTCTCGGCCTTCGCCCCCACCACCCCCGGTGCTCTCACCCGCTTCACCGCCCCCACTTCCGTCTTCGAACTCGAGGCTAAGAAGTCTATCTCGGACCTCGCCGATGACGAGCTCAAGGGAAAGAAGGTCTTGGTCCGTTGCGACGTCAACGTCCCCCTTGACGGAAAGAAGATCACCGACGATACCCGTATCCGTTCTTCCATCCCCACCATCGAATACTTGAAGAGCAAGGGAGCCATCGTGTCCGTCTGCTCTCACTTGGGCCGCCCTAAGGATGGTCCCGAGGACAAATTCTCCCTCGGACCCTGTGCTGAGCGCATGTCAGAGCTCCTTGGACAGGAGGTAAAGCTTGCCCCCGACTGCATCGGTGAGGAGGTTGCCGCCATGATCGGAGAGGCCGCCGAGGGTGATGTTATCATGCTTGAGAACACCCGTTTCTACGCCGAGGAGACCAAGAACGAAGCCGGATTCGTCGAGAAGCTCGCCGCTCCCTTCGACCTTTACGTCAACGATGCTTTCGGAACCGCCCACCGTGCCCACGCCTCCACTGAGGGTGTGACCAAGTTCCTTCAGCCTGCCGTCTCTGGATTCCTTCTTGCCAAGGAGCTCGAGTACCTTGACGGAGCCATCTCCGGAGGAGAGAAGCCCATGGCCGCCATTGTTGGAGGATCCAAGGTTTCTTCCAAGATCACCGTCCTTGAGGCCCTTCTTGACAAGTGCGAGAAGATCGTCATCGGAGGAGGTATGGTTTTCACCTTCCTTAAGGCCAAGGGCCTCAATGTCGGAACCTCTCTTGTTGAGGACGACTTTGTCGAGACCGCCAAGGAGGTCCTTGCCAAGGCCGAGAGGCTTGGAAAGACCATCCTTCTTCCTTCCGATATTATCATCGCCGACAACTTCGCCGCCGATGCCAACACCCAGGTTGTTGCCGCTGATGCCATCCCTGATGGCTGGATGGGACTTGACAACGGACCCGCCTCCACCGCCGAGCAGAAGGAGTTCCTTTCTGACTGCAAAACCGTCATCATGAACGGACCCATGGGTGTGTTCGAGATGAAGGCCTTCGAGGCTGGAACCTTCGGAATTGTTGATATCCTTGCTGACCTTACCAAGGACAACGGTGCCATCACCATCATTGGAGGAGGAGACTCTGTCGCCGCCACTGAGCTTTCTGGACGCGCCGGAGATATGTCTCACATCTCTACCGGAGGTGGAGCTTCCCTTGAGCTTCTTGAGGGTAAGGTCCTCCCCGGTGTTGATGCCCTTAACGACAAGGAATAAACACTCTATCCCAGATGTATATAAGTCTTGTTGAGGATGGTTGGTCAAAGTCAATTGTCATATCAAGTTGACAACCGTTCCAAGCGTGTTTGACCATGCATTATGGTTGAATTATCACACTACCCCACACCACACTATACACGCCTCTGTTCGCGGTTTGTACATGTTAATATTAGCTAGAGCACACAGTTACAACACTTTACAAATACTTGACTTCACTTTTGCAAAATATTCAAATATGTGCGACTTCCACAGCTTGTTAGGAGAATGAATTGATTGTGTTTGGTAGGTTCACTTATAAAAAAACAAATTTTGCTCATGTAACACCATGCTGTATTGCGCAGATTGAACCACATCATGTTTCGTCTGCAAGTCCAGTGCTCACGTTAGTTAGATCATACCAATGTTGTGTTGTCAGTGTTTGATGTAACAGGAACCTACTCACTGTGCACATGCAGAACTAACTGTAAAAACGATCCACTGTATTGCACACCATATTGTTGCTTATCAAAGAACCCCCTCTCCCCCCACACGTCACCAGTTTCTTTTGAGCACGTATGTACACCAATAAGTAGCTTGCCCCTCCATAGGTGAACTATGATCTACTATGATCTACTATGATGAAGATGTAAAGTCTACAATCTCTGATAAATTCAAGCCTCCACCATATTATGCAGTGTGGATAAGTCTGGGCAATTGGATTCTAGTTGTGCACAGCTCTACACAGATGTATGGGTTAATTTTAGCTCTTCATTAAAAACCAGCCGACCTTACTATACTAGGGGTCACAAGAAAAGAGCTGAAAACATGAATCTTAACATGACCCCATCAGGTACACACTCTAGAGTCAAGAGCAAAGTACTGTCAGGGAAACACACAAGACACCAAAGAGTCACGGATCCAAGCCCCCCAGCATAAAGAAATACCCATGGATCTCCCTGTCTGATGAGCCATCAGGAATGGGAGCCCATTCAATCTTCACCTTCACGGTTGGGCAATTGGAAGTTAAAATAGCCATCCAGCGATGATAGCCACTAATGCCATTTCTTATGATTTTGGATCTACTACCTACTGTCTTCACGAAGAGCCAAGGTCCCCTCATCCGGATCAAGGAGCAAACCAAAGGAGCAATCATCACGCTTGTTGTCACTAAGCACAGTTAGAAAGTGACTACGACACCCTTCTTCAAATCCAGGCCTGTCACTTTTATCACGACAGTAACTTTCGTAGCCCCAAGGTGAAGGGACATAAATAGGAATATTAGGCGTTCTCAACAGATAGTGCCATTTTCACTCTTGTTTTAGTCTTTGTACTTGCTGTTGGATGGGGGTCACGTGAACCGTCTGCGGGACTGCGTGACTTCTGGAAGGATCTGCCCTTCCTTACGCAGTACATACGGAAGATGTCCGCAGGCCCTCTCACCGCACAATAATGACGCAGGACGGATGATGGTGGCTCGCTAGGCCCGCCATCAATCGATGGTATCAGAGAGACCTCGCGAGGGCGAGGGCAGCGCCATGCTATTACCCTAGAGCGAGACCTAAATGGTCTCACCTAACACCTTCAATTTAGGTATACAACGTAATTTCGCACGGGGCAAGAGCAGACCATTGACAAGCCTACATCAGTGGATCCCTATGATGCCGGCACGTAATCATGATGACGGAACAGATCAGAGCGATCCCCAAGAGACGGGCCAAACTCAACGCATACATCAAGAGGGGATTCACCACCGTCTATGATCAATGCTCGGAGCAGGCCAAGACCAAGTTGGATGTATCCAACGGATGGGAAGGTATCCTCAACAACCAAGAACTTCACGAGCTGATCTCGAAGGTCGAGAGAATTTGTGTAGGTTTTGACAATCACAAACATGATGTGTACAACCTCGTACAATCTCTGAAGAGTTTGATGATCACATCGCAGGGCAAAAAAGAGACAGTGGACGGATACGTCCAGAGCTTCAAGAGTCACTGGGACACGTGCACAGCATTTGGTGCCTCTCCAGGGGAACACGCAGGGCTAGTTGACAGAGTACTGGTAACTGCAGCATGGGTCGTTGACCTCGCAAACATTCAGCCCAATGAGCAAACGAGAGCCGTCAATGAAACTACCGAATCAGTGAAGTCCGCCATGATCATCAGCGGAGCTGACAGAAAGAGGTACGTGCAATTGAAGCTTGACCTTGCAAATGACTACCTTCTGGGAACGGATCAGTACCCAGACACCGTGGAGAAGGCAGTGAACCTTCTGTCCAATTATCAACTTCCTCCCAAGCTCCAACAGATGGGACAACCTAGCCACAATGGTGTAGCGTTCCTACAACACGCAGGTCGAGGCAGAGGCGGTCAATGGAGAGGTGGCCGAGGTGGTTGATGCGGTGCAGGTGGACGCAAAGGAGCGGCTTCAGCCGGAGCAGCAAACAATGCCAATAACGGAGATGGGCCGCGTACGGCCAGCGTCGGGGAGTCCTATTGATACAACTGCGGGTCCACAGATGGCCACTGGGCACTTGAGTGTCCTTCATTGAGCAAGGAGCAACATGCCCAGCTTCAGATGAACATTGAAGCTCAAATTAAAGACGGGGAGGAAGAGCAAGTGACTTTTCTACAAGGAAGCAGCAAAACCAAGTACACGCTCAATAAGAATTGGGGGTATCTAGATAGATTCTTGACTGTGACTGCCTTCAAGAATTCTGAGCATTTGACTGACATTCACAAGTCAGATAAGTCCCTCAAGGTGAATTGCAATGCCGGTGCGGTACTTGCTCACAAGGTGGGCACATTTGGAGGGCTTCAAGTGTGGGCCATGTCGGAGGGCATTGCAAACATCTTTTGATGCCGAAATTAGAGAAAAGTACCACATCACCTGTGATAGCTGGGAAGGATACTACATTGTTCACACTGGACATGGGGAGGCAAGGTTCTACAAGGACAAACAGGATCTACCATATATCGACCTCACAAGGTCAAGTGAGCAAACAGCTACCCTACTGATCCAAACAGTTTGAGGCAACTACAAGGGATACACGAAGGAGGGGGTTCTCCAAGCCAAGGAAGCAAGACGTGGTCAGGGTATGATCGGCATTTTGAGTGAATCCAACTACAAAGGAATGGTGAGCAGCAATTTGATCCGTAACTGTAATATTACTTCCTACGATGCATCTAATGCCCGTAAAATGTTTGGCCCACAACTGCAAGTTGTGCGGGGGAAAAGAACGAGGAGCAAACCAGATCGCGTGGTGGAGCAGTATGTTGCAATACCTAGACATTTTGTTACGCAGAACAAAGTGATTACATTGAATGCTGATGTTTTTTTGTGGACGGAATCGCGTTTCTGCTGACGATGTCATGACGAATTCAATTTGTGACTGTCGAACATACCCCTAAATGCACTGCTAAGCAACTTGTTATACACCTGACACGTGTTCTACAAGTAAATAACTGAGCAGGTTTCACCTAGAGACACATCCTCAAGGATGCGAATTCGAAAAAGTTAAGCACGAACTCTCATCCATCATTGTTATCAACACCACCGCAGCGAAAGAGCATGTATCTGAAGCCGAACGAAAGATCAGAGTGGTAAAGGAGAGGACAAGAGTCATTTTGGGTACACTGCCCTATCAGCACATTCCCCGCCGCATGAAGATTGAGATGCTCTACTTTGTTATTCTCTAGCTGAACGCCTTTCTTGTCAAGAACAGCGTGTCTAGGGTGTTCTCACCAAGGGAATTGATCATGAGATGGAAGTTGGATTACAAGAAGCATTGTAGAGTGGAGGTAGGAGTGCACTGCAAAGTACATGATGAACCAACATCAACCAATATCACAGTGCCCAGAACACATGAATCAATAGCACTGGGACCGACAGCAACACGACTTATCAGGAGTGGTAGGGGTGAACGCTTACCAAGGCTATACAATGCATTCCTAAATGCCAATATTTCGGATCCGGATTATAGGTCCGACATCGAACACTCGGTCGATCCCGAGATGTTCGCCCGTTCAGAGGACGAGCTTGCAATCTTCGGCTATTTGTTGATGCAATACTCTCTCAAATCAGGCCTTCGCAAGTTCAAGGGAAGAGCAGAGGACGTGGCCTAGACTGAATTACCCCAACTTCATATCATGGACACGTGGACACCAGAAGATCCAACGAAGTTATCGAGACTTGAAAAAATCAAGGCACTATCGTCACCCATATTCTTCAAGGAATAACAATATGGGCAACTCAAGAGCAGGCACTGTGTGGACGGTTCGTTGCAACGAGAATACATCTTGAAGGAAGAGGCGACATCTCCAGCTGTAGCGACTGAGTCGGTATTCACAACAGCAGCAATCAGCGCATGGGAGATGGGTTTTCATCCCAAGTCAAGCACTGGTGTACCATATGTGCCCACATGGTATGGCCTTCAACTCTAATCCTACATACCACGTAAGTTAGCTAGCTTTTTTCAATTCAATTCAATTCAATTCAATCGATGCCCTGACCCACGAACTTTGCCCCT
>JALLAS010000522.1:0-12654 GCA_036939415.1 Detonula confervacea | reverse complement strand
CACTGACGAAATTGGCGACAGGGTCAAAGGTAGATGAGTTTGGCTGGCGAAGGAAGGTGGATGCATTGTGACCTGGTTGTAGAATGCCTTCAACACAGAGCTCGGACCACTTGAATGGTAGGTCATGCAGTGGGACCCCCCATTCTTCACGTTTGCTATTGGGATGGTGCTTGTAGACAAAACGGTAGATGCCGTCTTTGATACCAAGGTAGCCTTTGTAGTACTGGCCTTCATGTTCGTAAGTGGTCTTCTTCTTGATTTGTAGGAATGGCGGCAAGAGAGAGTCAGACGTGTCTTCAGATCGTATCGACACTGGTGGGGCCGGGACAATAGATGGCATGTCCGCGACTGGAATGGAGACCGTAGTAGCATCGTCAAATTGGACAAGGTAAGAGCGGTCATCATCTGATTTAGAAGTGTCCATGGGAATGTCAATCCCTGTGTCTGCTTGTAGTACTGGCGTAACTGGGTCTCGATGTTCCACACGCGTTCCAGGAGGGAATGGTTCATCATGTGAGGGGGCGGTGTCCCGATACAGAGAGCAGAATAGGCCGTCATCATATTTGATGGTCGGATAAACGGACCCTGGTAGCTAATATGGTTCAATCTTGTAGCTGTCCGGCTGATAATATTACTTGTTACGGGGGTTGTAGATCAGGAGAGCGTTGGAGGTTGTTGACCGACCCAGAACTATTCCATCCATTGTGTGGGCTTGGTTCTTGGAGCGCTTGGTGTTACCATCCTTTGTGTGGTGAAAGTAACAGACAGAAAATAAAGGAATCCAAGTGCGACAGGCGGCTGGGGTGCCATGGACAAACATGAATGGTGATGCAAGGCCGCCCTTATACTTGCCTGGGATCATATTCATTATTTGAGCTGCATGCCTGCTTGAGAAGAACCTGAAATTTTGTGGCATTTGCATCTCTGTAAGGTATGCACATGACATGTGCACCATAGTTTTCCAGTGGCTCTCAACGAGGCCATTTGAAGTCTGGCGGCTAGCTGCAGCAGCAAAAATATCTGAGTGATTGTCGGGGAGGTGAGATTTGATGGCAGAGCCAAAAAGTTTCTCATCACAATCAGCTCTGAAGCAAACCGACCATCCTGAGAACAGAATAGATTGAAGGCTTCTTTGATGGTCGTGGACAAGAGGGATTTGAGGGAAAAGACCCAGTTGTAACAGGTAGCATGATCAACAAAAACAAGGACATACAAGGCACCACCAACTGACACTGTGTCGCCAAAACCAATGTCCACATGAACTCTATCAAAGTAGTGATAGCATGTGCGATCAATGGTCTTGCCCGACTTGGACTTGGGGATTGTAGCGTAGGTACACCAATAGACGCCGGAAACTCTCCAGTGTCGACCCATTTGCCGTCTTTGGTGATTTGGAAAGGTGTTTGTAGATTTTGAAATGTCGCCAGCTGGTGACGCGATGTAGGTCCTCGGCTGACCAGTGGGTTTTGTGACCGTTTGGAGTGTCACATGGACGGACTGACGGAAGGGCTGTGTCGGGGTGATGCAAATGCTTCAGAATCTCTTCTCTTGACATTGTGGAGAGAAGCTTGACATTGGTCAGGTTGACATTGGTCAGGGACTTGGGAGGGGCGGGTGTCGATGGCAACAGTGTCGGAGAGGAGAAAACTGAAGGTATAGCTGCAGGCGGAACTGCATGTAGAGTATTGGGGACTGCATCATCTGTTGGTATGATGTGTAGTCGGTTTGGTGGCTGCTTGGGACAATGGTTGGTATAGCAAACTGAAGTTTCATCGAGGACTGTCTGGCGGGCGTCGGTGGCACTGGCACTGGCTGCTTGGGCTGGTTGAAGGCACTTGGGCTAGACGTAGTCGAGCATTGAGAACTGGCCATCTGTACCTATCGGTACGTAGTTGAGGTAGCAGTCCTGGGTGTTGTCGACGTGGAGAATAAATGTTGGAAAGTATACATACATGCCCCCCATTGTGTTGTTGCCGATGAAACCACAACCTCGTTGCTTGAAGTGGGCACGTATGCTGTACAGGGGGCTTCGAAGTGCTGGAACGTGGAGAACATCGCGAATTAGCACCAATTTTCCGTTGAAGGAGATGATGGCAGACCTGCGGCCAAGAACGGGAGCAACAGTTTTGTTGCCCATCCTGTCATTTGAATGACGAACCGGCTGATAGGAGATGAATGCAGACTTGTCCGGCAGCATATGATCTGTTGCGCCAGAGTCTGCAACAACCAGTCGGGAGGAGCAGATGTTAGGATGGAGTTCTGCTGGAATGCTGTGGGCGGCGGGGTTCTCAATGAGATGAAGGAGGACAGGGGGCAATGTGATAGAAGCAGTACTAGAGGACAAATGGAAGCAAGGGGAGATTGTGGCGTTATATTTGCCAACTACAGAAACTCTCTGTCTTGAAGGCTGAATCATGGTGCCTTTCTCATCTTTGTCCCATTCAAATTTAGATCCTGAACTGAAACCTTTGTCTGGATTCTGACCAACGGTGGCTTTTGTAGGTTCCACAGAGGCAGCTAAGCCGGCAGGGCCAGGAAGGGCTGCGTCCGCTGGTGGATCATTACCAGTGGGTGGTGGCTTGGGGTCAGGCTCCACCGCTGCCGCGTTGCCACCAGGGGTGTTCTGGCGACGATCAGCATTGTGGCCGCCGGCGTTGTGATTGCTGTTGCGGCCGCCCCTTCCACAACCTCCTTAGTCGTGGCCGCCGCCGCCTTGATCATTGGCGGGGGCGGACTGCAAGGATACAAGTTTGAGGTTCTGGCTGAACAGGGCTTGGCTGAGTAGTGGGCAGTCCTTTAGGCCACGGCATTTACGATTGTATTTGCCATGGCCATTGGCGGTGCCGCCACAAGCAAGACAGGGGGATCCGTTCCGGCAAAAGTGGTCCTTGATGGTGCTGTAGGACAGTTCAGCAATCCAATCCCAAGGGTTGCTAAAGTTGGACGGAGGGTTGGATCCCGCGCGGGGACCTGCCCTGGCGGCGTTGGTGGAGGCTGGACGGCGTGTGGCGGGCATGATGTTAGACTCATCCCACCAGTTACACCAACTGGTGATGTCACCGAGGTCGGTGCCGGAGAAAGTTCGATTGTCCTTTCAAAACTCGAAAAGTAGCTCAGAGTATTCCGAGCGGAGGCCGTGTACCATGTACATGGTCTGTAGGCTCTTTGACAGGGCATTGCCAGATGTGGCAAAATTGGTAAACAGGCCGCGCAGACGAGATTCGAAGCAAACTGGAGTTTCGGTTTGAGCTTGATCATAGCTCGAGAAAAACTCAAACATCTTGAGGGAAATTTCGAGTTCGGATGTGCCTGAGAACTCTTTGGTCAAACGGGCCAATTTCTCAAAACTCTTGAGAATAAAGGCATCACCAGTGTGGGCAAACAGGCTGAGGGCATTGCCCTTGATTGATCCGAGGAGGAGGTCGCCGAATGCCTCGGATTGAGAAGTGTTGTCAAAGGTTGATCCATCAGAGATGGTCTCGAGACGGCCGCAGAGGCCGAATGCGTACTGGGACTTGGCCAGGTAGCGCTCGGAAATGTGCAAAAACGCTGGCCGGTCTGACTTCTTCTTGAGAGCCGGAAGCGGAGGAAGCTTGGTCCGGGATGAAGACTCCGCTATCTTCTTGAGGAGAGCAACACTTTCCCCACGCTCATTAGCTCGAGCCTTGGTAGCTTCGTCGCAATCCTTGGCTGCATTGACAAGCATCGAGGCAATGACTTCCTGGTTGGAAGCCAGCTGTTGGCTGAGGGCTTGGGTGTCGGGCAGGTTGGATTGGACTGAGATCGACTTGACGGGAACCTTGGCCTCTCTGACTGGAGGGCTAGGGACGTTCGATGCTGAGCTGGAACCGGCAGACGATGAGCTTGAGGAATGCCGGCGGGATACAAGACTTGGAGGCGCCGAACTGGATACAGAAGTGCCCACCAAGGGCACTTTGTGCCGGGAACAGAAGATGAGCGGGATACCTGGGCCGTCCTCGCTGCATGTTGTTGTGTCTTCTTACGCCACGTCTTCTCGGTCTTGCGCAGTTGTTGAGATGTTGCGCTCGGAGACTCTAATGTTGATGGGCTTGTGGGCTTTGAAGGTCCAGCCACGGGAGATTTGGAGGCGGAGCGGGGAGGATCAGGGCGAGAGGCCTGTGCTCAGGTATTCCGCACGGCAATATCCTCAGCGGGACGGAGGTCGCATGATCGGGACGAGAGGCTGGCTGGTTGCTCACCACCGTATGTTGGTTGCTCGGAGATGTAGTCGCCGGAATGGCCGAAGGCTGGACGCGGACGCGTTGACTGGAGGTGAGCACGGAAGATGATGAGGCCGGAGGAGTCTCTCTAACGAATCCATCAGGATCAGGCTTTGTCCACGACTTGGATGAAGTAGATGGTGGATTGGGATGGGCGGACGATGGCTGCCTCATTGTTATTGTGGCGGGAGGGAGGGAAAATCGATTGCCGGTGCCGCGAGCTCTCGATTTGGTGCTCGTGGCCGGAGTGGCGAATCGAAGGGAAAGGCTAGCGCTATCGATGCTGCTGTCACCCCCAACAATATTATTGAATTATTTGGTGGCTGTAGATGCCCTACCCGGGGCTGCGGAAGTATTGACAGCCTGGGACAGCCATAGAGGAATAGGCTTGGCCACGGATTTGGCCATCGCCTCGGTCGAACAACCGTGGTCCAGGACCCGATGCCCGAGCAGGACGATATTTGTCGTGCTGCGAAGGCATTCCATGGTCTCGACAGGACCATCGACGGCCGAGATATTGGGGCACTCTTCAATTGAGTGAGAGTAGCCCCAGTCCGTGAAGTAGGCCCGGATGACCAGAGCGTTGTCGTGATTGGGATCAGCAATGAAGATTTGCCTGATGCCAACCGAGCCACCGACTTGGTTTGTGTTCGATGGGGAGGACGAGGATGGGACGTGCGGGACAACCTGAGGTAGGACGGGCATGGTGCTCGTGTGGGAAGCAAGGATGCTGCCTCGCGGGCCTTTAGCAAGCGGCCGGACTAGGACCAATGCCAAGGTAGATTCGAATCAAGGTAGACGAAAACGAAGGTAAGTTGATCGTCAGATCACGGTGCTCACCACGAGAGGAAGGAAAGACGTGATAACAGCTCGTACGAAGCTGTCTCACGATTTCAGAAAAAGTTCATAACCTGCTGAGAGAGATTGTGAGTGATTTATTGGTCATTATTTCGATCGAGTCGAGTCTACGGAAAACTTCCGTATTCGGATACGAAAATACAGACAGACAGGGAGGAGGAAGATCTATTTCAATGCCCCACATTTCCCTACAATTTTTATTTTTTCATACATAAAGTACTAAAGCTAGGATATAGCTCACCAGGAGAGCTCCATCATTGGCTGTCAAATACACCACAGCTAACACATATACAACCTGTACTCCGACAAATGCTCTTACTATGGAGCCCCTGCCGAGGTCTTCCTTCTTTCTTCATCGTCTGTCATACAATCCCAAGAGCTTTGTTGCAACAAGACAGAGCGCATACCTTGATGTACATATGGACTATGATGGGAAGACAGTAGCCCCAGACGGAGCACCATCCCAACACCAACACCCCCTCCTACAAATCAAAAACAACAAAAAACAAGGAGGCAATCAGCGCAACGCAAATAACAAATTGCACTAGATGCCTCCTCAGGAATACCCCCCAACAAACCATACCCAAATATGGATCACAATTATCATGAATATAACCATTAAGCCCATGGTGGACGGGGAGGATAGTTTCAACTGCCATCTGGCAAGGAAATCAGGGGCTGAGGGATATGATGCCCCCAACGGCAACCCCCAATGCCAGAGATTGGCAATTGGAACAATTGAACGCCTCCCCTCAATGGGGATATGGGGGACACCATTTCCCAATGCGACACCAATATTTTCATCCATCCTCATCATACCAACTACGCATGCACTTTCAACAACATCGGGGATAGGTTTCCCCTGTAAGAAGCACGGAGGCAACAAAAGAGAAAGCAATAGACACTGCAGCGGACATAAGAGTGATAACTTCTCCCCCAGAGTCAAAGAAAGGAACAACAGATGGAACATCAAGTGGAAAGCCCATTGATCAATTGTATGAGGCTCCACCGGTGCAAATCCTAGCAAAGATAAAGTGGACAGCAGATAATGGAGACCAAATACTATCCCTCCAGCAAATCATAGCAGAAGGACAACAACCAGAAGCAACGTCTATCCGCATTGGAATTTTGTCTCCTAAAGCTCAGGAGAAAGCAAGGTCACTGAAGAAAAAGGGACCTAAAGGTTCAAATGAGGGGCTCTCAGTACTGATATCATTGCTCTCCTATTTTCTTATAGTCAAACATCCCAAAGCGCAATACCTACACGTTACTAAGATAGCAACGGCCTACCTCTATTTGCCATTCCTAGACTTGATAAAGGTGTTCACGGCTAAGGAAATGGGGACTGAGATACTTCAAAGAGCTCACAAAGAACGCTATTCTCCTCTCAGGGAAGAAGATTTATCACCATTGAGCTACAAGATGATGCAGTTCTAACCACATATAAGGATCAAATTGGAAAGCCCTGACAAGATGTCCCACCCTGACAAGTGCATCAAATTGCACTGTTTGTAACAAGATTCTATCCTGCCATGCAAGGAAGGGTGGTGGAGGCAATGGCAAACCAGACCGATCAAGAACTTACGCTTCTATTATCAGTCCCAGGCAAATTCAGCAGAAAGTTTTCCACGACCCATATTAGTAATTGGATACGCTTTGAGTTCAATCCACCCATACTTGCCAAGGTTTGGGATGACCTACCAAAAGCAACCCCAGCAGAGAATGTCACCAAGAGTTTGCTGACATCCCCTCCCGAAGGCAAAAACTATGTCACCATACTAGGGCTACCAATGGCACTAGTTATTGACCGAATACTGCCACCAACTA
The DNA here is from genome assembly GCA_036939415.1 of Detonula confervacea. NCBI lineage: Eukaryota > Bacillariophyta > Thalassiosirophyceae > Thalassiosirales > Thalassiosiraceae > Detonula > Detonula confervacea. The sequence continues at coordinate 5,728 of JALLAS010000522.1, read as the reverse complement.
TATCAATCGTTTCCCCAGAATCCCCCAACGAGTTGACAGTAGAAAAACTGATTTTGTACTGCAGATTCCAAGTTGGAGGGGTGTTAGTAGAATCACCATTTCTGTCAATAGAACAAAGAAGAGTCAATAATGAGCTCCATCTTGAACTACATGGAACCGAAACAGAGCTGATGGCAATACTTTTTCTGGTAATAGTATCACAAATGCCGAAGTGGATAGCACCGCTGACATCAACCAACATCCAATTCCAAAATATTGGTCTTGACACAGTGACACGGCTAGATAAGCCAACTCACAATAAAGCCCCTCCAATCCCGTCCAGTAAAAGTGAGGATAGAGAAACTCCGAAACGGGCATTCACCCAGGAGTCGAACTCCCCACGGAAGACCCTATGCATCACTAGGAAATCCAAAATGACGAACGAGGAGATTAAGGCATTAATATTGAGTGCAGCCCCAACCTACCTTGCATCAATCTACACTCAGGATAAGGCCATGGAAGCTCTGAACAAGCTACGTAACATGATGTCGGCGTTCGAAGCGGCAAACATGATGGCACTAACTCCTTTTTCAGAATTCATGCATTCTCTTGGCCCCAAACCGGTGTACAGGTGGGGCCGAGACAGCCACAGCTCGAATGTTCAATACTATCAGCGCATCAGAGTCCATCACAAAGACAAAAGAAGCGAAGTAGGCTGGGACTCCTCTCCCAGTGAAATGAGCAACATCTTCCTCAATGCACTGACCAAAGTCCTGACAGAATATGATCATACAATTGAGCTTTGCAAAGCATCGTTTGAGGTAGACCAAGATGTAGTGGATATCAGCAACAAAGTCTCTGACCCTGAAGTGCTGGATCACTATATATATGACCCCCAAGTCAACGCAGCACAAAAGCTGTGGGATTTTGACTTGTATATCCAAACATCCTACGAATCACTTCGTAAGGGAGGCCGGAATGCCACGTTTGATGGCAAGGTAGCAAAGTTCTTTGTGACCACCTTGAATTGCCATGGCATGTACATCTTCAGCTTGGAATATAGGGAGGTAGGAATGGAACCATGTGTGATGTTCACGGGGAGCTGTCCCAACAACTCAGATTTCAGAATAAAGTTAGAGTTCTATACCAGACTAGAAAGAGCAGGAATGCCCCTAGCAAGAGAAAGTAAAGGTTCAAGCAGCATGGTGCATGGTCAGAGACGCACGGCGCAAGAGACACATCATGGCCAAGTGCCTCCTAGCATCCAAGAAAAATCATCCTGAAACGATGAAAGCGGCATCAGTGTTTGAGATCTCCACATCAGTGGTGGACCATCCTACAACGTGTGGGTGTGGTCATGCCGACATAATACACACCCTGACAAAAAAGAGAAATCCCTGGTGGAAGCAATGATGGAGCACAAATGCCTCAGCAACGCAAGGACCCACGTGTTGACATCGATACTTCCACCCACATACCATCCATGTTGCTAATGAACGATTCCAACCCCACCTCCATGAATACTCACACAATAGCCACCCTGATCATGACAGGTTCATGCAAACACGAAGAAGGATATGTGCCCTTCCCTGCTGTGCGATTAGCAGCTGGGGACAAGGGTGGATACTATATGTTCAGTCATATGGATGCAGCAGAGGATTTGATTAAGTTTACAGAACACCTGATAACTATTCTACCATTTTGGTTGAGCAGCGCTACCAGAGTAAGCAAGTTATCATTTCACTGTGACAGGCCAGTAGAGGCAGCAATAGCAAACCAGCCACCACAGTTGCACCCCCAAAAAAAGAGTGGATTGTCACAGCCAACAAAGAACAAGAAGACTGTCCCCCAACAAGTGACAGGGGTGCCAAGCAGATTTGCAAAGCTCCACTTCCCCAAACAGCAGCTCCCAAGGAATAAAGCACTGGAAGACAGAGTCAGGGAATATGTAAAACTGATTCCGGTGCAGTCCAACACAATAGCAAAGCTCCACGCAACATCAACCATAAAGACCAATCAATACCAGTTGACACGCTCATCACTTTGATTGAGTCCTCCATATCCACGTCCTCGCAATCATGGTAAATGGACTTAGACCAGCATCGGCGCAAGGTAGAAGACCATTGGGACATGGAAAGAAGACAGTTTGCTGAGGAACTGCAACGCGTTTAGTCCAAACAAGAAGTTCAAGCTCAATCAAAATTTGATGCACTAACAACAATCTCGAACTACTACAATGGGATCGCCACCAGCTATGGGAAAGTAGCTCACAGGGTAGGCAATGAACTCTTCATGCACCGCACCATCATGGAATGGCTCATGAATTGTGTAGACTTCCTGCTTCTTGAAATGACCCACGGTGCTGAGCTTATTGGCAGAGACTCGGACCCATATGACGAATACGTCGCACACACTGACAAATGGGACGAATTTTCTACCAGGGTGCAGGAAGGCTACCAAACAGGCGAGAATATGATGGGAATGAATGAATTTGAGGATGAATCCCAAGAGGTGACAACAAACGTGCCACCTGTGGAACGCCACGAAGATTCCCTCCTCACTAAATCACAGCCCAAACTACAGGAGGATGGCACTCCTTGTTCTACTGGAGAAAAAATGGACAAAGCTGATGAATCATCAGCGGAAAATGACAGTATATCAACCACAGAAGTCATTGCAGAAGACGATGAAGATACAGCAGAGAAGCAGGTGAAACCAAAAGAAAGAGAAGATACAGTGAAGGAACATACCAAAATCCCATCACCTACGATAGAAGAAACGACCGAAGATCCCAATCAGGGTGATGCATCTCTGGATCCATCACTGGCACACTCTCAGATGGATCAACTACTAGCCCAAGATGAAGAAATGGAAGTGGTTGACCTTGAATAAGATCTAGAAGAACAAGAGGATATATCCCCCACGAACGACCCTCTCAATAAAACCACACCATCTACAGGCAATTCAGAGCAGACGGACCATCCAGAGATCTGTGGAGACTGCGGCAGACCATCAAAGTCCCTTGGCACATACAATCAGTGTCATGACCATTTACACAACTCTTGCATGCAAACTTTCAAGAATGGAGACGAAATATGCTTCAAGTGCAGGAGAATGTGCCTACACTTGGGAATTTACAGGTCCAGCAATGCCTAGAATATGAGGAGGAGGAGGAAGACGATCAAGACTACAGGAATGGAGAGGATGATAAGCCATCCTCCTCCTCCAATAACAGCAGCAGCACTCACACTGAAAAGGAGGAATAAACCTCTGAGAGCACTAAACAGTTCTACACTAAGACAATTCAAGTCTCCCAAAAGCAACCCAACCCAACACATCCCACTAAACCAACCCAACTGCCCACTCAACCCTGAGAGGACAAAAAGTCAACCAAAAATCCACCCCATGAACAAACAACACTGCAACCGCAGTGGAGGTCTCCCAAGACAAGATCTGAGAGACAGCAAGCGAATTCACTACCACCTTTGAAGTCCCAGAAGAGGGAGAAAACCGAATAACGATGGCTGCTAGTAGCAAGCTGTCAGATAGAAGGGAAGTAGTTACAAAGAAGGGAGAGGAGGTCAAACATGCAGGCAGTGAATGAGACAACAGAGCAAGGACGGAGGACAGTAGGATGGGGAGGAAGGAAAACAACAAGCGGAAGGGGAAACGCCTATGACAGATACTTCTAAAAGAGCACTCAGCGCAGGCCAAGGTATGCTTCTATGCAAATATCGAACCTTAAGGTGATGCATTATTGGACAGAAGGATAACGATGGAACCACTAGGGTAGAATATTAGAACGTCAGAGGTGTAGGATTAGGCATAGGCCTGGAGGTGGCCACATATATAGATGTAATCTCAACTTTAGGAGTAAATGTTCAAGGGATGTCTGAAACCAATAGACCTTGGACAGAAGGAAACGAGTGGGAGTATGACTTTATGATGAATGCTGTCTTCCAGAATGCGAAGACAGTATATTTGTATGATAAGTCGGATCATATGCACTGCTACATGCCAGGAGGCAACCTATTATCAATTAACGACTCAGATGCAGGTGCAGAGCAAATAAAGAGTACTGGAAACAATGACTGGGGCAGGTTTTGCTTGGCATCCCTCAGAGGCAAGCAAGATAAAGGCGTCATCTTCATCACAGCCTAAAGCCAGCAGTAGTACACCGTCATGAGGAAGGCAGGCATAGCAAAGGCAAACCCCCAACAAGTAGATCTGGAACTGAAAAGATCTGCTTAAACTCATCCAGTCACATAGGGTGCAAGGTATGAAACCTATCCTGATGATGGACGCAAACGGATACTGGAACCACGACAAGTACCTAGACCAAGACTTTGCACGGTTTCTCTCTGATACAAACCTGATGAATACGTACTATGAAAAAATTAAGTATTCTCCCCGCACATACGTGAGGGGCCAGAAATGGCTTGATTACATTTTATTGGACATAGCACTTGTCCCAGCAGTAGCCTGTATAGGTATAGGCTGCCTTGTAACGCACAAAGGGGCTGCCACAGATCACGTGTACGCCTACGTCGATGTTTGCATCAAGATACTCTTCCAAGGAATAGTCAACAGACCCCCCACTTTTCACTCAAGGGAAATACTACTATGTCAATCAGACAAGATCAAAACCTTCCTGTGGGGAATTGATCCCAGCAGTAAAAGCCCAGAGAATCAAGGAGCGGACAGAGATTATGGCACTTCTGTTCAAACGCCATGAAAAATGCAGTTCCAACATGGCCAAATTGTGGCTCCTCTATGGAGAGATGATAGACCTAGTCCGAGCAAAGGCAAAACAAGTTGGAAGGAGAAAGTTTGGATACACGAGGCCCAAGGAACCTACGATCAAAGGCAAAATCCAAAATGCATCCCTGACCCAAGCATTAGCCGAGGAAGAGGATCCTGAATATCCAAATTGACCAACTATTAGAATGGCCAACAAAGAAATTATGTAGCAAAGTAAGAACAAGGCATGATGATCCGTGGGTAATACAGAAAACTGCATAGGATGCAAGAATATCATGGCTCCAATGCATTACCAAAGATAGGATAAGGGCACTGGACGGCCCAGATTGGGAATTGAAACTCCAAGAGATGTAAAGACAGCAAAGGAAAGGGCAGTGAATCATAAGCTCACTATGATCACTAAGGGAATCCACCAACAAATGGATCCTATCCAGATACCAACTCATCTTTGGTTCTATTCTGAAAAGTCGGAGGTAATAATCACTATGACGGAGGATCCTTTGAGGCAGATCCAAGAGAGAGCACTGGCCTATTTTACTCACATCGCCCCCTTAAGATCTTGCCAAAGGATTCTATCCTAGTCAAAGTGCAGCTTCATTGGGACATAGGCAGATATGAAATAATTGGGGTGGTGGAAGCTCCCGACAGTCTCTAGTGGGACGTTACAACACCAAGCAATGTGGAATCTCTCTTGGGTAGAAAGAAACAAAAGGTACTTTCAGCAAATTTCAATAGAAGGAGGAATAAGCACAAAGCCACCATTGACAGAAATGAGGGCGAAAGAAGGAATGTCACAAACAGCTAAAAGCATTCTTGAAGGAACGTTTCAGACTGAATACGAAATATCAGTGGAGATGAAGGTATTTTTTGGAGCTATCAAGATGACGGGTGCGGAGCGGGATCAGCCACCAGTTTTAGGGTCCGTGTCTAATGCTCAATTCCAGCACATGTTTAAGATAATAGATGAAAGCACGTCCAGTAACCCAAA
>JALLAS010000521.1:0-12675 GCA_036939415.1 Detonula confervacea | reverse complement strand
GGGAGATTTTGCTCCAGAACAGTAACTGTTCTTGGGCAGGATTTAGGTGGGAAGTTGTCAAGCGCCCATGTGCAGTGCCCACCGCCTATGTCCGTCGATGACCGATTGGTTGGTGGGTATGGGCGACTGGCTGGGCGATTGCGAGGTTATCAGCGTTGCCCAGCGCTCAGACAAAAATCTGGGTTCCATGACTTGCTGTGACTCCTCTTTCACTCGCTAGCACCCGCGCGCAACATCCACACGTTCCAGTGAAGATGAGGGATTTCACATGACTTCTCGCGTGCCTTATCTTGTGTGTTTGCCTTGTTTCATTAATACAGTATATATTATATTTACATACTTAAAATATGTGATGCTGTAATTCAAAATTACGTCACATAATTAGAATTACGTCATGTAATTTGGACTACATCATACGTACGTTGGAACTTATATATTTTGTGTAAAAATATCAAAATTGTGTGCGAAATTTAAATTTTGTTACGAAATTTGAATTACGTTATATTATTTCATAATTTATACTTAATGGTTAATTTAATTACATCAACGCAATTTGAAATCAAAATTGTGATAGAACTACAAACACAAACATTGCAGCAGTGATGAAAACCCTCAACTTCAGTCAAATAGCTTGTACAATTTGGTCATTGGCGTTGCAATCTTGTGTGTTTGGATTTTGAGTGTGACGAGGGATGGATCACGGATCGATCTGAGATCTATTTCAAAATACTCCTACTTACGACGGTGAGCGATCGTCGATGGGTGGCTTGGTGGACGTGGGCAGATATGTTTGCTGGTGGGCGCCGATCCGACCATGGGCGCGGTGGGCGACTTTGATAACCTCGCGCCGATCCGCATTATTTGTGTTGTTAGTTGTTAGTTGCAGATTCATTGGCCTAATAAAAACTGCCTCCGCCCGTCCGTCCTGAACGAAAGCAACAAACTGACCCACAACAACCAGAACGAGCTCATCGCCACCACCACCTTCGTCTTCCTTGCCTCTAACCCTTCCGCAGTCAGTCCGCCGCAGGCCCGCCGCGCGCTACTACATCGGTGTCCTCGCCGTACTTGATATCGAACCGGAAATAATAGTACTGGGAGAGTGACGGCTCGTTCGCATTGGCGTCTCTTTTAGTTGTACATCTTGGGAATTCCCTGTAAATTCGGACCCGACATACCAATAGGACGATCGAGATAGGGAGAGGGTCGACTCAGTATTGCACCAGCTTGCGCTAAAACCAGAAAACACAACCACAATGTGCGCAGTTACTTCTACCCCTACCGAGACCTTCTACCAGCGGCATTGCATCTACTTACCGGCCATGCTCGGGTGGTTTGTTTGCTCGTCTGCTCTTAGTTCATACAACAAGGTATGTACCAATTTCTTCCATTGCCTTCATTATTGCGGCAATGCCTCGTTTGCCAACCACCAGCTTAGTCATGTAATCTATTTTTCATTCTTTCCCCATAACATCGAAGGTGGTATTTGGCAAAGATCGATTTGCATTCCCATGCCCATTGTTGTTAACGAGCATACACTTTTTCATCCAATGGGTATTCAGCTACAGTATTTCAACTTTATTTCCTGAATACTTTGGTGGCGAGGTGGTGAAACGTATGTCATGGAAGACGTATTTGGGTGAGTGCATCTGTACAATTTAAACAACTTTTTCAACATGTCAGCTTCGTAATAATAGTTCTGATGTCACTTACCCTTCCTAAATGTTGCATGAATCATATGAATATCACCAGGCGTGTCAGTACCATGTGGTCTTGTGACTGCTGTAGACGTGGGATTATCAAACTTGTCTCTTGTGCGAATTTCAATTACATTTTTCACCATGGTAAAATCATCCGCCCCCATATGGTGTTTGATGAGTGCATTCTTCTTTGGTCTGGAGAAGATCACTTTCAATCTCATCATGGTGGGGTTGTTAATTACAGGAGGGGAAATCCTGACAGCATTTGGGGAGGTAGAATTTGATTCAATAGGGTTTATGCTTTGTACGGGAGCAGCAATTTGTGGTGGACTTCGTTGGACATTAGTCCAATTCAAACTGCAAAAATTAGATCCACCCTTGGCAGGGCCAGTTGTGACCATGAGAGTGCTGTCATCTACCATGTTCATCAGCATGTTGATGCTATCGTTCATATTAGAACAGCCATGGAAATCTTTGGGACCGAAGAAAGGGGACTACTTCATTGATTTTGAGCATGGCATGAAAACAATTTCTCTGGGACTAATAGGGGCAGTCATTGCTATTGCTATGGTTCTTTGTGAATTCTGGTTGATTCTTAAGTCGAACGCAATCGTTTTGATGATTGGGGGTGTTATAAAAGAAATGATAACAATATTTGTCGGGTAAGTTGATGAGGTGGGGACAAGTGAAATTTTGTGCATCAAACATCCTCTTCTCATCCATTCTTTTACTCAATAATGTTCCAAGGGTGACTCTATTTGGAGATAACTTGAACCTCATCAATCTATCAGGAATAGCGGTTGTGTTTTTGGGCGTCGTCCTTTATAAATTCACACTTTATTTTTCTCATTTGGAAAAAGAAAATATGTCTAGTGATGCACAAGACAAAACACATTTCTCCCGTATCAGTTCACTTGATGATTATGAGGATGAGCCCGTTCGTGCAAAAAGGTCGCGTCACAAAAACAGCGATCCAGATCTTGCGTTGTCTTTCAAAATTGACGATGAAGACATTGATGAAGACATATTAATGGAGATGAATGGAAATGGCTTATCACCACTGCGGCGCACTAATGGCACTGCATTTGAAGTGGACGAAGAAGAGGAGGATATTCCCAGAATAGTATGAAACCCTTGAGTCATGCAGATGATTGTTCACAATACGTCTGCAATCACGGTGCAATCACGGGAATTCATTGATGAAGAAATATTGATGGAGATTAATGGCGGTCACTACTGTGGCGCATCAATGGCTCTCAGTCCCATCATAGCATGAAAACCGTCGGTCATCAGATGATTATACAAAGCAGTCCATGCACAAGTACAAAAGAGGTGTAAAATTCGCACAGGTGTTGATTCAAGTAATATTAGTGTCAGTGATTGCTTCTAAATATCTATCTTATGCACTTCTAGGTATCAGACATTGTTTGGGCCTCCGGAGTCATCTTGTGCAACGGGCACATGATTATATGAGCTCTTAGGTATCAGACATGTTGTTTGGCTTGGATTTTGAAGTCATCTAATGCAACAAGCACAGGGAGCAGACACTTCAAAATCTGCCCATTTTGACTTCCGTTGTTCAACCAACAAATCAGTTAGGTTTTGCACCTCTACGATAACATCATCTCTTTCTTTTCCGACAATGGGCGCTTTCCCTCGGGAGCTATCCTCCCTTTTACTACAACAGTCACTCTGTCCNAGCTATCCTCCCTTTTACTACAACAGTCACTCTGTCCTATATCCAGGCGCCTATTAAGGCAAGTGATCAAGCCGACCAGTCCCCAGGGATTCCGAGGATGAAACTTCAAATCCTCACGAAAGACTTGCTCTGCCTCTTCATAATGACCCTGTTCACACAGCAATCCACCCAATGGATGTCTGTTGGGTTGCATTTTACCCCATGGCTCATCATAATTCAATCCATCCTGCTGAGCCACAGCTTTTCTAAGCAAGGGAAATGCCTCGCCATATTTTCCACTGTGATAGGCAATCTCCCCTCGCAACATGGGGGCATCTACAGCCAGGAGATCAGATACTTTGTTATTGTGTAAGATGCGCATCTCTGCACTGGGATTGAGCCGTAAATCATCCAGTAGATCTGCTTCTGTAATGGCCATTTCGATTTGGCCAGTATTGGCTAGAGCAATTCCACGTGCATAGTGCAATGATGCACTGCGGAACAGCATAAGCAATGGATACCGTGGAAAGGGGATTTGAAGAATTTCTTTCCAACGACCAAATCTGACCATTATGTGAATGTCCAAAGCTGTGTATGATTCGAGGTATGCTGTGAGGTCTGGGTTTTCTACGAAGAGATCTTCGTTTAGATACTCATTGCATTGACGTGCCTTTTCCATCCCAATCGCTTCCATCCCTCCCAAGATAGCACCATAAACTAACATATGAAAATTATGAACAATCTATGCAGAAAATAACAGTTTCTGTTAGGGATGAAACCAAGTAAGGGGACATCTGGATGAGAACAATGCACTCACATATCCAAAATAAAAAGATTCTGTTCCAGCTGTGTCAGGGGATGTCCTCATTATTTTTTCATCCGCAAGAATGGCAGCGTTGTTGTACTCTATACATGATTCGTAGTCACCCACAAGGACATCAATATGCGTAGGCATGTGCATGAGGTGACCAGCATCAGGAAAACTTAATTATGGGGGCAGATGGGTCAAATGGTGAATATCCTATGGGGGAAGAGGGGAAGACTGATAAGAATTTTGGGATACTTACTCTTTCCTCAATGCCTCACATGCAGACAAAGCCTTCTCTGGATGGCTGCTCATCTCACAAAGGTGCACATAAAGATGACATATCCCCGCATGTTTTGGGTGCATCCGTAATCCCTCCTCCAAAACACTTTGGATCTCTTCAACATCTTCACTCACTGGACGTCCCGTGGGGTACTCATACAAGTTCCACGCATTCAATACCATGAGAGATTCAGCAAAAAAGTACGAGACTTCGGCATCATCTTGGAAACGTTCGTGAACTTTCCGTAGAGCATCCGCGTAAGGACGCCCCACAGTAACTAGTGATAGTTGAGGATGAATCCCCGGGTGGCACGTAAGGATTCGTATGGCAGACAAGATTTGTGATTCAACATCTGATATCATTTGTGATTTTTGTTCCCCCTCTTCGGGCATTGAACCCCGGCGTTTTGTTCGACTCGCCTTTTCCCGGTGCCTCATCTTCAATTCCTCTACCTTCTCTATGGCCAAGAACGCGTGTTTCGCTGCCACCTGCTGGCTAGGATATAGACGTCGCATAATCGCAATATCTTCCCCATTCGCCCCGGCCTCTGCCAAAATAGTCTGTTCTTCCTCGGGATGGTCTGTCGACTCGTAGAAAGCATCTCCCTTGAAATTGTAATTGGGACAGTGACACAAGGCCACCATGCCGTGGGCGAAGGCGCAGTCGGGAGCCAGCGTCAAGCACGCGAGGAAGCACTTGTAGGCTTCCTCGTGATGGTAGGCGAAGAAATGTCTCAGCCCCAGATCAAAGTATGTGCGCGGGTTTGATGCATCATTGTTATCGGACGAGAGCGGGATATTGGTTACGAACTTGCAGCTATAGTCTCCCAGCTGCATATCGAGCGGGCTTTCCTCGCCCTCGCAGGCAATTTTGTCTTCAGAGACGAATTCGACCTCGCATTCGTCATAATCTGCGTGATATAGCTCATGGTGCTCGTCGGGAGCTGTTTGGTTGGCCGATTCAACCGCTGTTTCTCCGTCCGGGCTCATGTTCATATACTTTCGCGTGGCAGAGCCGTGTTATCGATAACCCTGTCACCTCCTTACTCCTTACTCCTCAATTGACTTGTGATTGAATTTTCTTGCAACCTGCTCTCGCGGGTTTGATCGCAATCTGGCGCCACAAACGCAAAGAACAATGCATGGCAATCTATGGCAATCACCAAAAAAAAATGTGAGATGGACGAGGAAGAGGAGGCGTAGCTTGTTTAGCAAGAAGAAGATACTCCTAGAAGCGAAGGTCGCACCTATTGTACCTTGAGGTCGCAGTCGTCCACGAACCATTCTACTGAGGTAGAATAATATTTTGGACTAGACTTGAGTAAGTAGGGTCAGGAGAAAAAGATTACTGCCTCCTCTATGTATGCTATCCATTGGGAGCAAAGGTAAAACACATTTTGGACTAGACTTCCCCACCCAGAGGTAGAACAAGTCTCCAAAAGGTAGATAATCTAGAACTGCTACTCTACCTATCTAGCTAGAGATGTAGCCTTTTTTTTTTTGGTATCGTACTGGCTTGGTTTGGCTGTCTAGCTTGGTTACAATACTCCCCGCCCGCAATGATGATGTGTATTATGTGGTACAACCATCTGAAGAGATCTCAAGCCATGTTATTCCATGTTTGATCTGCTACTTGGGTGTGAGGGCTGTGTATAATTTCTTGTGTGTGCCAATTGCCAATGGTCCATACATCATGGCACATTGTTCGAAGATCCTGTCCATCGTCACTCCATTGTGCTTCAATTGCAGTTGTTGAGTTATCATTCATTCGTAAGGAGAAAATGGTTTTATATGACATCATATATTATCATATCAGGTTAAAGTGAAAGTCAATTACAGAATCTAGCTTTTACCATGTTTGCGGCAGAATGTATATTTTTCATGATCAAAAATTAACTATTCAGTTCTGGCAGTATATTTCCTAAATTTTACCCAACTTGCTGTGGAGAGCATGCAATCGTATGTCAACCCTCCCAGGTTCAATATGCGGCGGCTGTGATGGTACCGGAAGAGCGAATGGTTGCAGTGGTTTGTAGTATTGATCGCCTTCATCGTCTTGGCCATCTCCCCCTTTGACGACATTAGGAGCAAGCTCTGAAAAATCACCTCCATTGATAGCACTGGCTTTCAAATCTCTCGATACGTTGCATAAATCTGCAATGACTCCCGCAGTAAGGCCTTCCAGCTCCAGCTTTGGTAATGCAGTGCCATTGCTTTTTTGTGTGTATTCTTCATCTATCATGGCACGTACGGATGGTACAAGTAAACCAGGAGTGGTGGCTGTCGATGGGCCCAAACCAGATATTGAACTTTGAGATACCTTGTTTTGTGGTTCTTGTTGTTGGGGCATTGGAATATGAGGGTTTGGTGGTATTGCTTGAGTATGGATGTGGGGTTGTGTTTCTATTTGCATCTGATTCGGCGGATATTGTTGAGGATAGTTGGGTTGCATTGACATGATGTTTCCGGGTATATTGTGGGTCATAATAGCTGCTGGTGGCATTGGTTGAGCTATGATAGGTTGAGCACCAGGGTACATCATCTGTGGTTGTTCATGATGAAAATGATTACCCTGTTGCTGCATCTGCATATTATGCGGTGGTAGCGCCTGCATCACTGCATGATGAGGTGGTTGCATCACTGGAGGAGGTGGCGGAGGAGGAGGGGGAGGAAAGTAAGGCGGTGGCGTCCAGCTCGTCTCCCCTGTAGTTCGGTTGGCGAAGTAAGGACGCCCACTGCCTGGATCGACTGCCTGCTCCCAGCCTGGCGGTAGTTGTGGTTGCGACGGCGGCGGATGAGGAGGAGGAGGAAACGGTGGACCGCCACCGCCAGGAGCATGATTTGGATGTTGCATGTTGATTAGATCCTCTCAATAGAAGGAATGATTTGATCCACCAATCCAAGCGATGAGAGGTTTGTTGGGTGACCAGATGAGATGATGGCAAAGGCACCAACAACAGCAGCAGCCAGCAGCAGCAATTTCAACAACTGGAAACTGAAGTGAGATGGCAATCGTAAAAAGGGGGCGAGGCGCTGGAACTTTTAAAGGGTTTTAGGGGGGAAGTTCGGATTTTGTCATTTTCTGCTAGTACTTATCAATAAATCAAGCGGGGATTCGGTTACCCCCCAAACCGGCCACCATCCAATCCGGCGCTCACTGCGTCATATTATTTCTCTCTCCGCTCTCCACTCTAATTCATTTCCTTTACCTTATTTCATCTCCGAAGACTCCATCGCCATGAATGCAATGATCAGGGTCGGTGCCAGCCGAATGGCGCGGCAATCCCACTCCATCCAAAATTCATCGGCGCAGAGGTTTCTGCTGTGCAAAAAATCTCCCAGCAGCGCACCAACACGAGCCAGCTCAGGTGGATCGCCATCGACCACCGCTCCGTCGCTAACAAAGACGGGTGCAGCTTCGTCCTCTCTTAAGAATGCCAAAACGACGGCCGGTACTGGTAATCCTGAAGGTGCTGCGGCCGGAGAGGGTGCCATGTCGACGCGTGGCCCCGTGACGTGGCCTGCATTGGGTCTCGTGGCCGTGGCAGCGGCTAGCGCAGTGGCGTACTACAAAATAGAAAGGGAAAGGAGATTGGAAAATGCCATGGGAAAAATTGTGAGTGATATGTGTTGCGTGCTGATTGGTAGTTATTTACGAAATTATTTTTTATCTCACTCTGATTTTGACCTCTTTATTTTCGATGGTGTAAAAATCAGGTATCAAGTGAGTCTGGATGGAGTCCAAATCCTGAGCTTCTTGCACGTCGAAAATATGTGAAGACCAAGTGGGGCTGGTTTCCTAAGGAAGATGCCTTCGGGGGAGGTGAGTTTTTGGAACTCTCTCTCTCTCATAGGACACTTCTTTACCAGCACATGCATGTCGTGTCTGTTTGATATGAATATGATTACCACCCATATTTCAACACACAATTGAACGAGCTTTGTTTATTTTTCAGATGAGGACTATCTTGGTTTAGGTGGGGTCTGTANAACTTGGTGACAAACGAATCATTTAAAGGGAAATGGACACTGCTTTACTTTGGATTTGCTCGGTGTCCTGACATCTGCCCCTCGGAGATGGTCAAAGTAGGCAAAGTGATGGACACTCTAAAAAAGGAGCACCCCGAGTTACACAAAAATATACAACCCATCTTTGTCAGCATTGATCCTGCCCGTGACTCATTGAAGGCGTTGCGCGATTATGCGGAGGATTTCCATCCTAGCTACATTTTCTTGACTGGTGCACCGCAGCAAGTGCAAGCCATGGCGAAGAAGTATCGTGTGTACATGAGTAAAGCTGATGAGACCGATGATGGTGATTACCTCGTGGACCATTCGATTGTTATTTACTTCCATGATGAGACTGGAGACATTGCAGATTGCTTTACCCAAAGTATGCGTCCAAGTGATGTGGTGGAAAAAGTGATTGAAAGAATGACCTTTGTTCCTACATATTAATCATTAGTTACCTTTGATACTTTCATTTCGCTTGATCCAAACTTCCTCAACACTTGCACTGATATTCATGATGAGAAATGCCCGCCGCACAGTGGTGAACATAATGAAATTAGTGGATTGCTCTATTTTTGTTTACTTTCATGATGAGGCAGGGGAGACATTGGAAATTGATTAACTCAAAGTATGCGTCCAATACAAAGTGACGTGTTGGAAAAAGTGGTTGGAAGAATGATTTTTGTTCCTACATATTAATCACTAGGTATCTTTGATACTTTCATTTAGCTTGATCCAAAATGCCTCGCACTCTCACATTTATATCCATGACGAGAAATGACCGCTGCCTTAATACAGTCATTTTTGCCATTATTCGCTGCAAGTTATCGTGGCCTGTGGAGGCATGCTGTACTGGTTTCAAGGCGTCCAGAGCGATCCATATGGTTGGTCTGGCTAACGCAACCCAAACGAAAACATTAAACCAACAGTTGACAACGTCCTTTCTCAACATTTCATTTCTCAGATCGAGGTCTTTGAATGCTCTTGCCGTCTGGGGAAGCCATGGCCAATGCAATCTTACATGAGCATGCTCGAGGCAGGGCCGATAGGATTGAGTTGTATGCGTTGAGCCTTGGCCCGCCCTACAGATCGACACTTTCAAAAGCCTCATCACAGATAAAAGTACGTCCATTGTCTATCTGCCGCAATCGATCAAGTTGCCCAGCAATTTCAAATATAATCTAATCGTAATCCTTTCATGCCTCAAAGCATATCTTTCCCAGTGACAGCCTTGGTCAACTTGTCAGCAAGAGTCAAGCTGATGATTGTGTATGGCGCAAGCTTGACAAATGTAGGTGTGAATCCTCTATACAAAACAAGCACACCTTCAGATCTAACACTCTTCATGAAGCAATCACTCATTGATGAATAGAGTGCTCTACCATTAGCATCCACAGGCATGCTCATCATCCGGCTTTTCATTACGTCGAAAGGGACGGCAACCGTGGTTGCTATAAAAGAAGAGCACAAGGTAGAGCAAAGCATCATTGGGAGACCATAAAAGTTGGACCCATTTGGTCCAAACCAACCACTTTCACTCAAACGGCCCTTGATTTCAGACGTCACGCCTAATTGCGCAGAGCTTAAAAAAATTGAACGTAGCACTGTCGGCATAGCCCCTCTCCAGAGATTTCTTACGCCTTCCTCTTTGCTGATTCGGATAAGACAATCGATGGCATTTGAGTAGTTCCTACGCTCTGCAGGAGGAAGTTTGCTGTCTGCGCTCAATCTAACGAGAGCAAGATCTGACGGTGTGCCAATCAACGAGCCAATGCCTCCAGAGCAACATCCCATTGCAAGCTTCCGACTGAATGGAATGTCATTTCTGTCTTTTCCCTGCTTGACATTTTGAAACCGTGTCTGCTCCCTACAACATATGCAGCGTAGATTAGATTGTGATGAGCCATGATGTGAGCAGCTTTGAAATGGCAGATATATTGGCAAGCATTGTAGTTACGATACTTACAACAGATAGGCATATATCCCTATGCGGAAAGACCCATACATCCATTGGCGCAGATAGGCCGCAGATACACCAGCGTAAAGGCCATCAGCAAGTCCTGCTCGGCTGTAGATTGTCGTCGCCGCATCAAACGTGTTCTTGTACTGCGTTCCTCCAGTTTGCATTTGGACACGTATGACATCGAGCGGGTGGCAAAATGTTGCACCTCCCATACCTGCTAAAGCGCCAAATACGAGGCGTTGCGCGAAGGGGGTGGAGGCACCGCCAGAGTCTTCCGCCACCTTGCCGATTGCAGGCACGAGAGGAATGCGTATCGATTCCGACATGTTTTTACTTGGTAAAATTGCTCGAAAGGTTGAAGTGATTCAGCGTTTGTGGTTGACACTGGCCGGTTTGATTGAATTATTACGATACAGCGTGACTA
Organism: Detonula confervacea; assembly: GCA_036939415.1. Lineage (NCBI taxonomy): Eukaryota > Bacillariophyta > Thalassiosirophyceae > Thalassiosirales > Thalassiosiraceae > Detonula > Detonula confervacea. The sequence continues at coordinate 1,812 of JALLAS010000521.1, read as the reverse complement.
GAGGACGATGAGCCGTGGATGAGCAGCACAGTCCATCGGCATAGATCGGCATTTTGATGTTGTTGTCATATAATCGTTGATCTCAATTTGCTTTGGTGGAGTTTGGTGGCGATGGCGCGTGGATGGCGTTGGCTGAGGCAAAGGTTTGTCGCTGAAATAAGATCGTACTAATTCCTACGTACAGAGCTTCCGTTTTCTTTGCAATGGCGGCAGATAGAGTGAAAATCCGTTGAATCCCATGGTTAAATCAGTTGAATCCCGTGGTTGAATCTTGGTTGAACGAGTTTCATGATTTATCTTTTATCATCTCGCTTCGTTTGGCTGGATGGAACACAAGGCAGGGCTGGAAGTTCACCGGTCCAGTGATAGATCTTCTGGCAACGCAACTCCGTCCTGAACACAGTGTTCCACTTCGTCCAGCCAGACAATAAAATATTGGTTGCATCTTATGTATGTTTCCTTCTTATCCCCGAGTAAATGAGTTGATCATTTGTATTTGTATGGGCAGTAATCAAAATAATATTATGAATACAAACATGATTTTTTGGGATGTGCATCCACTCAATTTAGCGTTTCGAATCTCCTTCAATAACCAGAAAAGTGATTAGATCTCATGACGTAGGCTTCTGCCAAGAGGTTTTGCCCGAGGTATGGTAATAGTAAACTTTCCCACTATTTTGATCCTTTGTTGACTTCCACCCATCTGGTAGTTGCCCGTCATTATTTCCCCCCACTGCGCTTTTTGGTACAATGGGCTTGCCCCAACTGCGCTCATTAGTGCTTCGTTTGAAGTAGTATGTTTTGCCCGAATTTGGATCTTTCGCAGACTCCCATCCAGCTGCTACGAGTTCAGGCTCCAACGTTTGAGATGATGCAGTAGATTGTGCCGAATTTAGTATGCTTGAATCCACGCCAAGTGCTGCTGCATCAGCTCTTGTGTGGTCAACAGTTTGTAAGCTAGCATGAGGAGCTCCCATTGCCTGATTTCGTCTTAAAATGGCCTGAGCTACTTGCTCCATTGGATTGAATTCATCACTTTCCGGTGCAAATATTGGCTCGCGTACTTTTTTCTTCTTTTTCTTTTTTGTTTTGGATTTCTTTGTTGTTCCTGCAGTATCGTCTCCATTTTCGCCCCCCTCATTATTTGTTGAATGGGTAGGTGGTTGTCCCAATTCTTTTTTGAGTGAATCCATACCATCCCAATAGTACCCAGTTCCTCTAGTATCCCTTGTCGTGAACACATAATCAAATTTGTAACCTTCAAACGTCTCTGCCTGCAAAAAGTATGACATGTCATCAGGCCTCACACGTTCCGTGATTAATTTTCTCCTCTTTCGTTCCGCTGCTTCCTCATGATCCGAATTCCTTTTGAAGTCAGTGTACCCCGATCCAGCCTCTCTATCTCCCGCCTCCTTGCGTATTTTTGCTTCGTTGGCCTGCTCATCGCGCAGGCTTGTCGTTCCCAGGGCTCGATCGAGTTTCTTCAGAGGCAACGCAGGTGCGACGCTAGATGTCGTTCGTAGCTTGCTGACTTGTTTGAAGTCCTGCCATCTCGCCGCACCGTCCGACCCTAGGACGGGTTTCGCCACGCTCTCGTCCACTTCACTGAAGACCGTGAATGAAGACTTGGATGATGATGTCATGGCAGCAGGCTTGTGTTGATAGTAGGCCAGTCGATGCAGCAGTTGCAGGGCTATTGTCAATATTGTTAACTTCGGCTGGTCAAGTGCGTTCGTTGTGGCAGGGTGATTTTGTGATTAGAGTGTCCCAGAAAGTCAAATCTGTTAGATGTACAGTTGGACAATCTGTGAG
>JALLAS010000520.1:0-12660 GCA_036939415.1 Detonula confervacea | reverse complement strand
TACTCAAAATGGCGGGAAAATGTGCGCATATAAAACCGTTGAATCAGACTTATATGACCACTTCAGTATATTGTAATTGTAAGATTAGATCGATGAAGCCAGCAACAATATATAATGGAATTAAAATCAAGTAGTGAGATGCTTAGGGGGGGTTTAGTTTTAGTTCATCCTTACCTTACGTCTCGAGGCTTGGATAGGAGACACCAATCCAAAAGGAATCACCATTCAGAAAGCCAACCCTACCATTGTATTTATCTCTTCTAGAAACTTAACAACCAAGAACCTTTTCCTTCATGGTATCCTGGTATTCATATGATACGATAACGACAATCTCCTATCTTGCCAATGGGCAATTCAAACAATGGCAACAATAGCGCAACCACCTGCAGAAAAGAGAATGGATGCCATAACATTTTGGGTGAGTTTTTTTAGAAACTCTGTGACTGCAATCTACATAATAACTGTATAGGCTAAAAGCCCCATAACAATGGGATGACAAGTTGTGAGCAAGCAAAAGAAGAGGTAATTTTGTAGGTACCTTTTGTGGAACATGATCTCTTCTGTGTTCGCCATTTCAACTTTGTATTTTTACCTAGTCCTAAAAAGAGCGACAGCATGCCCAATGCCGAATGCCGACAAAAAATAAAATGCCCCGCGCGCGCGCCGCCATTATTTGACCTCGCCTCCTTTGACTTTGCATATAATATTATGGTAGCATGCACAACATATCGTACACCATAGCTAGCACCGACAACCACCACCATCGAACCATACCATCGAAGCACAGTGCATAAGAGCCATTGAACAATAAGAGCGCCATCATGATAATTCCCCAACCCATATCGACAATCGCGACCGTAGCCGCGGGAGCGGTCACTTTCATTCTATCCGCAGCGTCGATATCGAACATGTACGACACTTACAGTCTCGTGCAACAACATCGTCAGCAGTTGCAATTGCAATCGCCAATAACGCCTCCCGAAGTCTCAGTAGTATCAAAAGTCAAGAAATGGTCCTCAGTCGATGAAGCTTTGGATGGACTGTCGACTATGAACAAAAAGGATTTGGTGGAGCTATTCCTGCATTGTGAGGCTCCGTCGATCTCAGACTTGTCCTTTAGTGACAGTGGTCAGGAGGATTGGAGATATGATGGATTATTATTAGATAATGGACCAATCTTGGTGAGTGCGTCAGAAAAATTGCCGCAATTTATTGATCCCATCTTCTGGCTTTATCGCCACGGCCTCTCTCATCGAGTACTGCCTATTTTGTCTTGCACATAGACGCCAGTCACCAATTTCATCAACAATAAACTGTTCGGACGGGGCAAACCGTGGCTGGGAAAAGCTTTCATGAAACCTACAAAATCTTCAAACGGTGCCAACTTTGGCATTGGTAGGAATCGATTTTCTTTGGGACCAAAACTCCCAGTAACAACAACAACATCCAACACTTGTACAGAAGACGAAGAAGTATTAGATCATACATTTGACTACTCTATCAAAGAATCCGTTTTATCATCGAAATCCTCAAAATCTCTATTCCACATCTATGCTCCTCATTGCCGTTCTGTCTTCTCTTCTCCCTTGTCATTGGCATGGCTTGGGATGGTGGATGAATTACGTGTGTTGGAACTTGGGGATAAGACGCAGGAAAGTAATCCTATGATTCTAGGAATGGGATACTTTCAATGGAGCGGTGGTGTATGGAATGTGGCCCCGTTTTGTTTGGTCCCGAGGAAGCTTAATTAGACTTCTCGAACACATTATACGGAATTTTCACTCTTCTTGGAATAAAAAGGCGCACATTTAAGCAGGAAGTTAAGTTGCGGTTTCAATACTATCTCTCCTTTTCGATACTATTGCCATGGATCCTAAGAAAGAGGAGGTCCGAGCTCGACAAATCTGAAAGTAAGAACACCATTAATTGCAATGCTCAATAAACCACGTGAACTGAACAAAGTAGGGCACACGTTGCCAGTCTATTGAAACTTCTTGATATCAGAACAGGAAGGTTGCAGCAGACAGCTACCATACAAGTGAGTGACTTCTATTCGAAAAATGTTTCTACATGGGTTGCTGTAGAGTCAGAGGCTCCTTCCGATAGAGATTGGGTGTGTGTAATGTGGCCCCATTCCAACCTGGTTTGATAAAGTATGAGAGCTCCTGACACACAACATTGATTTTCTTGGCATGAAAGTGTTCGTCAAGCATGAAGACGTACAATATGGTTGCCATAGGTTGCCATATTAGATACGTTGGAATTTTTTTAACTTGTATTACTGTACATATTGATGAAGCTATTGCTTCTGACAATAGTCTCTAAGACATAAATAAACCAGATGGAGGTATTCTGGCGGTGCACATTAAAGGCCTCTCGGGCAATGAATAATGTAAGATAATCGCGAGATATGAGTTGAACGTGGATACTCAGAGATCAGCTAGTATGACGAGTATGAGTATGAATCATCTGGTTTGTACATGGATTCTTCAATCGATAGTTTGCCTGGGTGCTGGGTTCCACCTGCTCTCTGAACCATTAGACGACATCTTTCGTCTACATTCCTCGAGGTATTTACCGTTCGCAACAGTATGTGAGCCTGATGACGAAACAAACTCAATATCGACATCATTACAGAAGTCAACCTTCACAGGACTAAATCTTGATCCAATCTCATTTATGCCCAGTTGATAGCGATCGTTCAGTCCTGATGCATGGACGTCCTCGTCGCGTATGAAGAACACACTCTGCGAACTAGGACCTGAGCCAATTCTCCTAATGTCCTTCAAATCAACATTAACGAGAGGTCCTTTTGGTTGGGAGCTGGAATTGACATCATCTCCATTGCCTAGTTGTCCTTCATCGTTTCGTCCACAGGATCGAGCTGTCCCATCATCGAAGAGGAAATAAGTAGATTCCCTGTTTGTCTCGACCTGTATTACGTTGGCCTTCGCTCCCTCGATTTCAATCTGAAAAGAATTTTGTGGTATGGAGCGCAATCGCAGAACATCATGTGTTAGCGGCGAGCATGGGTTGGAAAGAAAATATCAGGCACCAATATGTAGAACGAATCTCACCTCGCGTACTTCAACATATGGCTTTCCTCCTGTATCGCCACACTGCTGCCAGTAAAGATTGCTTCCGGTACCCCAAATTTTAGACTTGTCTTTGTCTAGGAAGATGGCAAAGCTGAGCCCCGTCGACAAATCATCGATACCCTCCAACCCTTTAATCTTGGTGGGTTTGTCAAGATAGTCAACATCCTCTCCCTGGCCAATTTGTCCAACTTCATTGGAGCCACAGCCAAAGACCTCACCGTCCTCCGTCAGGATCACTGTGAAGTCTTCCCCTACCGCTGCAGCCTGTGCTTTGCTTTTCAAAGGCACCTCATGGAAGCGGTCAAGCCACCGATCAGTCATATCCTGTGGATCCATCCCTAAGCACAACTGTCCTCTATTGTTGTTACCAGTTGTGTAGACTTTCCCATTCTTTGCAATCAATACTGCATGCATCTGTCCTGAGTCGGCTGGAATTCCAACCCCCGCATATGCACGTTCAAACAGAGGAGCATCAACCAATTTTCCATTGGCATCAATGACTTTCGTAATATCCAACGGAGCATTTTCCCCTTCGCACAACTTGTCCTCATCACCTTCGCAATTCGATACTTTCCCAACTCCCATGTGTCCACGGTATCCAAAGTCTGACTCAACGAAACCAGCCACCACAGCTGTGCCATCACCCTCAATTAGGAAGGTGTGTCGTGACCCAGCAGACACATCAATAATTTCGGCTGGGATCTCCAAGGGCTCTTCCATGTTTTCCCCTAAAGTCAATCCTCTGCCTTCTTCAGCCCCCCAATAATACCAATTCGCAGCAACAAGTGTAGGTGACTGTTGTGAAAAAGAAAAAAAATTGTTGAGTCGAACATCAGACTCTTTGTGTAAAGAACTTTTTGATAGTTCAGAAACACTAGACTCACCAACGTTGGAGTTAATGTGGGAGAGTAAGATGGGGGCAATGTAGGATCTGGTGTCAAGTACGTTGGTGACTAGTAAAACATGTGTCAATGGCGTCAGCAGAGGAAGGGATGAGTCACACCAGGGGGGGAAATGCACTCATATGCAAAATGCTGTATTGAAAATGATACTCACCACTGTTGGAATTAGTGTGGGAGAGTCAGTTGGGGTTATTGTGGGCTCCGGTGTCACAAACGTTGGTGACTGTGAGTTCAAAGTTTTCCATGGCATGGCAACAGAAGAGTATTGTTAGTTTTGATTTTAGGTGGGCTAAACTTGCTCATAGGCAAAAATGCTAATGTGAAAATGATACTCACCATTGTTGGGGTTATTGTGGGCTCCGGTGTCAAAAACGTCGGTGACTGCGAAACCAGAGGATTTCATGGAGTGAAACATGAGACTAATGTTAGTTTTCATTTTTGGACAAATAATGCACTCATGCAAAATGCTGCGTTGGTAATTATACTCACCACTGTTGGAAAGTCAGTTGGGGTTATTGTGGGCTCTGGTGTCAAGAGAGTCGGTGACTGTGAAAGAAATGGTTTCATGGTAAGGCAACATGAGACTATTATAAGATGATGTTTTGGAGGTAGCCCTCACAGGCAAAAATGCGGGCATTTGATACTCACCATTGTTGGAGTTATTGTGGGAGAGATAGATGGGCCCAATGTAGGCTCTGGAGTCAAGAAACTTGGCGCCTGCAAGAGTAAATGGTGTCATAAAATGCATCATGAGAATATTTCTGGGCTTTCTTTCCGGAGGAGTGCACTCCTACTGAAAAGACTTCATTCTAAATGATACTCACCAAAGTAGGACTTGTCGTTGGAAAGAGCGTGGGCTCGACTGTAGGATCTGGTGTCAACAATGTTGGTGACTGCAAAAACAAATTGCGTTAAAAAAACAAAACACGAGAGTGTGGTCAGTTTTTGCTTTCGGAGAATTGCACTCATGGGCAAACATGATGCATAGAAATGGGTACTCACCAATGTTGGAGTTAATGTTGGGTCCATAGTTGGGGCCAATGTAGGCTCGGGTGTTGGGAACATCGTGGGCTCGACTGTAGGATCTGGTGTGACGATTGTTGGTGACTGTAGTACATAGTTGCAATACATAAAAGATCACCATTAGAGATTATCCAATGAATGAGCAGAACAAAAAGGTGGTAGACAATACTGCAAACCAGTCGATAAGAAGGAAATACTCACCATCGTGGGGCTTATCGTTGGGAAGCTCGTGGGCTCAACCGTGGGGTCCTCTGTTGATATTGTTGGTGACTGTGTGAAAAGGAGGAGAATGAAGCACAACAGGTATCAGTTTCATGAAACGTATTATCATTACAATCCTTATCATGAAAGAAGAGAGCACTCACCTGTGTAGGGCTTATCGTCGGGAAGATCGTTGGCTCAACAGTGGGATTAACAGTAGGTTCAATAGTAGGTTCAGTAGTAGGCAGAAGGGAGGGTTCAAGCGTAGGCTCAATGGTCGGCTCGCTCGTTGGTGTCTTCAATTTTATCATCGGTATCACAAAAATGAACATATTAGAGACAAGGTTTCGTAAACAATGTATCCCTCAAACCAAAGACAAACATAAAATGGAAAAATGAGTATTCTGCTACTAACCTCCGTAGGACTAATTGTTGGAAAAATCGTTGGTTCCACCGTCGGATCACTTGTTGGCTGATATGTGGGGTTGCTTGTGGGCAATAGTGTCGGGTTGCTCGTAGGTGACACAGTCGGATACGTCGTGGGTGTATCAGTAAAAATCAAACAGCTGAGTGCAACGGTGTGCGTCCCCGAACTCGATATCTTCTCGATGTAATGCCTAGAACCCGGCATGTTTCTGTCTTCAAAATCTACCAGCACCGGGAATTCCTCGGAGCCAATGACATCAATGCCCAGTTGAAACCGGTAATTCTGCCCAGCGGCGTAAACGGTGTCATCATCGGCAATAAAGAATACGCTTTGAGAACTGGGGCCAGACCCAAGCTCGCGTATCTTGTACTCTTTGGGTATGTTGACCTTGACGGGTCCGTCAGAGTCGACAAAAGTGCTATCGCCTAGTTGGCCCTCATCGTTGCGACCACAGCTTTGGACAGTGCCAGTGGGGGAGAGGAAGTACGACGACTCACGGTTGGCAAATATGTGAGCGACATTGTCGATGTTTAGCTCCTACATTGTGGGAAATTGGGATGTGAAGTCAAGTTTGATTAGTGTTGTGCTTCAAAGGACCAGTGTTTCATACAATATGCCACGTCATCACTGCATCATAACATGGTCTCTCATATCATGTCCACTTACCATTGGTCTATCAACAGGATCTCCAGCAGTGCTCTCGCATAGCTGACTGAACAGGTTACTTCCGCTTCCGAATACTTTGCCCGTGTCCATTGGCCGGTAATTGTCTTTGTCATCGTCCTTGTCCTTACCAGGCCTGTCTTTCCCAGGCTTGTTCTCGTCCTCGTCCTTCTCCTTATCTTGACCCTTATCTTTTTCGTTGTCCAGTGGCTTGAATGAATCCTTCCCACGTTCATAAAGCTCGACATTGTCAAAGTCATCTCTTTTGACAAAGCCAAAGCCGACATCAAAGCGTTCATTATCAGCGCCACTACCACCTTGCAAATACAAGCTAAAGCTCAATCCAGTTGAAATTTCCGTAATGCCCTTCAACCCATTAGTTGTGGGAGTCGTCGTAAATTGAACGTTTGATCCAAGTCCCATCTCTCCATTCTCATTTGATCCGCATCCATAAACTCGTCCGTCGTCCAGGAGGATTAATGTGAAGTCCAAACCAACTGCTGCCATGATTGCTGGACCCGGCAATGAATCAATTTGTTGGAAAACATCCCTCGACACCAAGTCGCCATGACACAATTGACCCATATTGTTATTCCCGGCAGTATAAACGTTGCCGTCAACATCGATCAATATTGAATGCATATCCCTCGAATCGCCCGGCGCTCCAGCGCCAGCGTACACCTTGACAAAACTCGGAGCGGGTACACTTTGCCCCATGGCATCGAGCACCTTATCTACGCTCATGAAGTCGTTTGGACCTTCCCGTAGCCGTCTACGTTCAATACCATGATGGCCCTGGTAGGCATAAAAGCTCTCTATGAAGCCGCTCACATAGGCCACACCGCCTTGTTCAATGTAGAATGTATGCCGACTCCCAGCGCTGACATCTATGACTAATTCGGGCTGCCACTGCGGAATTTGTTGATTCTCCCCAACCACATTGCCGCGTCCCTCATCTCCGCCCCAGAACCACCAGTGGCACTTGTCGCCGATGGTCGGTGCTGTTGTAGGACTTAGGGTGGGGTACGCTGTAGGCACCTCAGTGGGTAGTTCGGTCGGATTCTCTGTCGTGGGCATCAATGTTGGCATTGTGGTGGGCATATCAGTCAGTATCATGCATACCTTGGCGACTGTATGAGTCCCGCTCGCTGAGACCTTCTCCACCTCGCCCTTCAATCCAAAGTCGCCAGTGTCTTCAAATTCTATCAATACTGGGAGCGATTGGCTCCCAATCTTGTCGATACCTAAATGATACCTGTAGTTCTGCCCAGAGCCATACACTTCATCTCCAAAACCTATGAAAAATGCACTAGCAGAGGAAGGACCGCTTCCCAACGTGCGAATGGGTGCATTATTGGGTATGATAACATCGCCAGGAGCGCTAGAATCAACAAGTGTGCCATCACCAAGTTGACCCTCATTGTTACGGCCACAGCTTTGAACGGTTCCAGAGGGATAAAGGAAGAAGGAGGATTCACGTCCTGCTTGGAAGGAGGAGACGTTTTTTAGCTTGAGTTTCTGTAATTTGATTTAGATTCGACATGTTTGGTAGAGAAGGAGAAGCACAATTTGTAAGCCCTGAAGTATCATTATGAAAAATCAACCCAACAGCGCGCAGCAAACCGTGTCTTACCTTGGGTACATCCAACGGCCTTCCGCCAGTAAACTCGCACATCTGTCCGAATAAATTACTTCCAGTGCCAAATACACTCCCTCCCATTAGAGGATTGTCACCGCCTTGCAAATACAATGCAAAATTCAACCCAGCAGTAACATCATCAATATTCGTCAAGCCATTGCTCTCGGGCTTCGTGACGTATCGCACATCGCTCCCCAGTCCCAGCTCGCCATTCTCGTTCGAACCACATCCGTACACTGTTCCGTCTGCCAGAAGAATCAACGTAAAGTCCAATCCCACGGCAGCACCGACGGCATTATCAGGCAAGCCATTCACTTCCTGGAAAACATCTCTGTTTTCCAAGTCGCCATGACACAATTGTCCCATCCCATTGTTCCCGGTCGTGTAAACCTTTCCAGTAGCGTCGATGATTATGGAGTGCATCTCGCGCGAATCGCCCGGGGCTCCAGCTCCTGCATACGCCCTGATAAACTTGGGCGCTGCAACAGTGGCTCCGCTTGAATCAATGACCTCATTGACGTTCAAAAAATCGTTAGGGCCCCCTTTCAACTGACTGCGATCCAAGCCAAGGTGACCCCTGTAGCTTCCAAAGCTTTCAATGAAGCCGGAGGCGTAGGCTGTGCCATCGTCGCCGATGATAAAGGTGTGGCGGGAGCCGGATGCGACGTCGATGACATCTTCCGGTTGGAATTCGGGTGTTTGTTGATTGGTGCCGAGGGGGAAGCCTCGGCCTTCGTTTGCTCCCCAGTAGTACCAGTTGCATACTTTGACAAATAATGGCAAGAAAAGAGATAACGACAGATACGTTAGTTACAATGTTTTGATGAAAGACTTGTCATGCTAAGCCGTTTTTTCCTCAGTTTGTACTATTCCTACGTAGGATAGAATCGACGGCCCTCCAAAAATCTTGGGCTCGTAGGTATCTGTGCGTAGGAAATGGTACTAGTTTCACCTCCCGACTCCTTCAAAACTCAACCCACAACGCCCGACCACATTGACAATCAAATAATCAACAAATATGACTCACCCTCTCGAACCATCGTCGGCGACTCCGTACCATCCGTAGGAAAAGGCGTCGGCATTACATTCGGACTCACGGTCGGATACGACGTCGGATACGACGTCGGCAATGCCGTCGGCTCCGCATTCGGACTCACGGTTGGCAACGGCGTCGGCAACGGCGTCGGCTCCACGTTCGGACTCACGGTTGGCAACGGCGTCGGCAACGGCGTCGGCTCCACGTTCGGCGTGGGCGTCGGAATGTAAGTCGGCATATTCGTCGTGGGAGGGTCCGTCGTCGGGAACGGGGTGGGCATCATGGTGGGTTCCGCGTTGGGCACGGGAGTTTTCGGCTCGGTCGGGAACGGCGTGCTCGGCGGCGGCGTGTCCGGCTCGGTCGGGAACGGCGTCGGTCCCGGACTCGGCGGCAAGGTGTCCGGCTCGGTCGGGAACGGCGTCGGCCCCGGACTCGGCGGCATGGTGTCCGGCGGCTCGATCGGGAATGGCGTCGACGGCATTACGTTCGGAGCCGGCGTGGGCATGTACGTCGGAAGCTTGGTCGTCGGTACGGGAGTTGTGGAACCCGGCGTGGGATTGTACGTCGGAAAGTACGTCGGCAGCGGATTCGGCTTGGGCGTATCAAACTCCGTGGGCGGCGGGGTATCGAAGTCGGTGGGTTTGTAGGTTGGCATGCCCACCGGAGGGGGCGTGGGGTCGATGCAGAGGCATAGGGGCGGCTGCCAATGGCCGTGGCCATTATCGTGGCCCTGGCCCTGGCCCTTGGAAGATTTGCCGGCGGGGTGGTACGGCGGGGGTTCGGTCCAGCCGGGCCAGCCGGAGTGCCAGGGATCGTCGGCGTGGTGGGGGTCGTGCGCGTCCCATCCCGGATTCCAGCCCGGAGGCTGCGGTGAGCCCCAGGAGGAGCCGCTGCCGCTTTCTGTTTTGCCTGATTTGTTCTGCTTGCCGGATTTTCCACCTCCGGATTGGGGTGGCGGGGGATGCCATCCGCTGCCGTGCCAGCCGTTGGTCAGTGTCATGTTCTCTCCGGTGCCCGTCGCATTGAACTCCGACTCTGCTTCATCATCATTGTTTGCCAATAGAGCCTGCTTCAGCTTTTGTTTCCTGGGCCTCTTGCCCCTCTTCTCCCCGCCATCATCCACACCATTGACCGCATCAGCATCGTTGAGTCCGAGAGTTTCATCGTACGGGGCCATTCCGCCCCAGCCTCCGTGCCAACTCGGTGGAGGCGGGAGCTGCGGAGGCGGCTTTCCCCAACCCGGCGGCGGGAGCTGAGGAGGTGGATGCTGCGGAGGCGGCTTCTGGCCGACCCTGCAGGGACACAACTTAGGAGGAGGATGACCCCACTCCGGCCCTCCGTGTCCCGGACCCCACACGTCTCCGCCGCCAGGAGGCTGGCCCCATTCGGGAGCGCCCCAGCCGACGCTTCCGCTCTCGCCCTTGCCGGATTTGCCGCCGCCGCCGGTCTTGGCAGTCTTGCTATTGCCTCCGTTGCCCTGCTTCTTCTTGCCGCCGGTCTTGCCTGGCTGGCCCCATCCGGCGGGCTGGCCCCACCCGGCAGGCATACCCCACGATCCACCACCGGTCTGACCGTACTTTTTCATGCCGGGCTTGCCGCTCCCAACAGCCTTCTTCGTGCCATTGCCGGCTGCCTTCTTCTTACCATTTGCACGAGAAGCCTGCTGCTTCTTCTTGGCGCCGCCGCCGTAGCGATACGTCACCTCCGCGTCCTTCTTCCTGCGTCCGCCGCGGCCGTTCTTGCGAGGACCGCCGTTCTTGCGACGGCGCGCGGCCGCTCCGCTGGCACCGCCGGCAGCGCCCTTCTTCTTTTTGGGACGACCGGCCTTATTCTTCGTCTTCTTTCCTCCTCCTCTGGCGGCGATGGTGCCTCCTCGGTTGGCGCCGGCCTTGGCCTTTTGGGGTTGTAGCTTCTGCTGTTGTTTCTTTTGTTTCTTGTTGGCCCCCCTGTGATGCTGCTGCTGCTGGACTTTACTACTATTATTGGTGTTGGCGTTACCTTTGTTGCCCTTTCGTTTGGTGGCTTCGTCGTTCGAGGACTTCTTCTTCTTGGCAGCCTGCTTCTTCCTCTTGCCGGCTCTCGTCTTTTCGTTATCTTCTTCTCCTTCGTCGTTGTCGGCGATATCGGGAGCATTGCCCCTGTTGTTGTTGCCCCTGCCACCGCGTTGCTCAATTTGATTCTGCGACTGTTTCTTCTTCAACTCTCTGGTTGCCTCGTAATCATAATCCACTGCATCGTAATACTCCTCTTCCGACTCGGTTTCTTCTTTCGTCCATGCCCACGATGGTTGAGATTGACCCTTTAGAACGGTTGGTGGTCTTCTCAGCAGCAACTGCCGTTCAACGGCGCTGTGTATGTCCTCCTCTTCTCCGTCGTACATATCATGTGCACCGAACGGACCATCTTCGTGAGCTTCAAGCTCCGAAGCCTCATCTCCCGGCAGGTCCTGCCGCTGCTGCTGTAGTTGTCGACCCGTCGCGATGCCGCGATGCATTCGCAGCCGATGTCTCGACGAGCCGCTTTCGAATATGGCATCGTCGTTGCCGTCAACGGGTTCGTTATTAGACTCTGATATGGTTGCGGGTGCGCCGTTTGCCAGCGGGATGCCATCGCTGCAGTAACATATCGACCATGCCAGGAGTAATGATGCCGCTGAAGCCGCGGCTTTTGGTATCCGCGAATTTCTATGCCTCATTTTGCGTATTGCTTCTAAGTTTGTAATTCGCCGATGTATATTGTTTGGATGTATGTCAAAATAATCTTCCTCTATTCATGCAATTGATGTATGTTATTGAGAGATCATATAGCATGTCATGCTCTGGTTCCTCTTTGTTGTTTACAACATCAATGAGCATGCAAGATGATGGATCTGTAGTTCTCTAACAATGTCGTACCAGCCTTTGGTAGATGTATTCCTCTCTCGACATGTGAACATGACATCTCTAACATGGATACCTGGGCACTACAGCGCCATGGTGCATTAGACAGGCGTTAGTGAAAGTCGTCGTTGGGGAGACCTGCGCTACACGCACACTCCTAAACCTTTTTTCACACTTGGTCAAGTCTTGAATGGAAAAATTGCATTTGTATCATGTGTACGTTCATGCACTCAAATGCCATGAAATATCGAAATATTACAACTCCAGGAATGAAATATTGTGTGATACCAGAGCTGGTAGAGTTTGCAAAGTCCGTTAAATCGACAGGCCGGGGTACTCCTGGCCGAAAATTCATGTGAAGGACCAAAAATTCATGTCATTCTTGCGTAGAATGTGACATCGTGCGCGCACCCGTCTCGTATTCAAATAATCTGCTCTGTTGTTATTATTTGCAAACCACCAATTCCCAAACTGCGAACATCTCTTTCTCTTGTGTGTGCGTGTGCTTGCCCGTAATGCCACCAAGGGTGGTCGTACCTCTAGTATGGTATGCCGTGTAGACTGACTAACTGCATCATCATGACAAAACTGGCGGCGACGGAGATTCGTATGATGTGAGTGGATTGTGATGGAGATGCGCCGGAAGGAAACTCTGTTTAGCAAAAGCCTCAAATATGTCTATTTTAGCCCACCTCTCCCGTCAAAAAACGCTATGTTGTCATCTAAGGTATCCTATGATGTATTATTCCCTGAAAATTGAGGGAGAGATACTCCTTCAGTTCTTTGTACCAC
>JALLAS010000519.1:0-12672 GCA_036939415.1 Detonula confervacea | reverse complement strand
GGGTACATGTGTGGCCACTTTCTTATTGTTTGTATTCAATTGCCAAAGATACGTTCAACCGAGATGGATGATTGACTTTGACCAATCCTTCTTTTGATCTCTCTTAGAAGAGATCACAATTTAAATATTAATAAGTGTATATGTTACCCCCAATCATTAATATCAACGAGCAATATATCGTCGTCCTTACTCCTTCATCAATGCAATCAAAGTAATTGATATTCCCATCAGCAATTGCACCACATTAAGAGGTCATGAGCTCAAGTTTCTCGGGTGTATTCTTCACGCAGTAATTATTTCTTCTGTATCAATTTTGGGAATAAGATAAGATGTCGTCGTTGCAAATCAAGGGCAACAACACATTAGTTGTCAGCATAATAATAAGTGGGAATATTGTCCAACACAAGCGTTTGGTGATCAGCAATATCGATCCTTCTTGAATTGAGACATCAGGACAGGAGTTTCATTGTCAAATAAACGACAAACAATAATAATAAATAAGAATCATTGTAGAATCATAAGCAATGAGTGATCCTTCTTTCACACCGTTCTTTAGCACACCGGAAACATCGGCACGTCCTCAGTTCCGCGATCCATCAGCCCCATCAATATCAATCAGCGCAGGTGTGAGACACGCTCGGTAATATTTACAACGTGGGAAATGATGATAATGGTACGGAACAGGATAATGAGGACGACACAGGTGGCGGAGCTACTTCTGATTACCAAGGAAGTGGAAGTGATACCAACACCCAACAGCTACGATAAACCCAAGTGGGACAGCGTGGCAAATTTGTGTGCACAACGGATGCGCCTGATTCACAAATATTGGATATCAATGTGTGTTTGACGAAGGAAAATTATTGGACGGAGGGAGACCGTGCGTTCAATAGGAACATGGAAATGGCAACAGCTGCCCTAGACCCAAAGTTTGGTGTTGCTAAATATGGAAGTGCCAATCGCATCAGCAATACAGACGAGGATAATCAAACAAAGTTCCAACACGTCCAAGAATTGATCATGAGCATCCTCCATCGAGTAAAGGGAGGGCCATACGAGGAGTATTTGAATGGATTTTATGGACATTTGTACCATTGTGCTGATATGACGGGAAATATTTCGTCCAGTGAACCATCTGACTGGTGGAACTAATCCGAAACCAATATTTGGGAGGATTGGGATCTTCTTAATGAAACCCAAATGTGAGCTTGGCAATGCAGTGTCAATAAACGCTTTAGCGATGAAGATCGGATCGCAAGCCGCTGGCTTCAAGCTTTTGTGCATAATTCCTCAACAGATGAACTTCGTTCAGCTGCTCACAAGAAGTACAACAAGTTGCCAAAGAACCAATGAGGTGGAGTCATTTATTTGTACTACACCCTCACTTCAATGTTCACGATGTCAAGGGACATCAAACAAGCAATGCTCGATTATTTGGATTACTTCAAGAACGAAAGTTTAGCAATAGTGGTTCGAAATGAAAACGTGCTTCAAGCTGAAGCTGAAATTATCGGAGTTTGTAAGATATTAGAAGCAGATGGAGTCCTTCAGAAAGACGTTATTATTGATATCCTAACTGGATTGTCAATCACTTCCGTGAGGGAATTCAGAAAAATGGGTGACACCACCATGCTTCAAAATGCCAAGTTTTGCAACTGCTTCCTTTTGCCCAGAGTCACCAATATGTCTTCTACAAACTGACAGTATCAAAGCCATATTCAGCCAAGCCACTGATTACTATGATAAAATGAACCATAGCAATAAGTGGAATGTGGCAAATAAGGGTGACGGTACTGGTGGCTGAAACGGAGGAGGAGGTTGTCATTTGGCAAATCCATGCTTTAACTGTGAGAAAGACGATTGCAATCTTTTTATTTGAAAGAAGCCCAAGGACACGAGGTATATTGACAATAATTGTCAAGTCTATATGGATAAGAAGGACGCTGGTTGCTACGGAGGAGATTCTAGTTGGAATGGCTATGGTGAAGGTTCTACTCAGAATGGCAACTACAAAGGCAACAATGATTGGAATCATCAAAAGGAGGAGCTGGCTGGTCCTGAGTACCAGCGGAAGAAGTGGGAACAGGAAGGATTGCACGTGGTTAATGGTGAGCTCATGCTTCATTGCAACTCCTGTGGTTACAATTACACACATGGTAACAACTCTCATACAAAGTGGAGAGATAACCATGGTGCTTTTGTGGATCTTCGCAAAACCCATCCTTTGGTAGTTGAGAGAGCTCTTCTATCGGGACGGAAGCCTGAAGCTACGAATCCGCCTCCCTAAGGTCCATCCTTAAGGGGTACCATCACAGATCAGTCCACCCTCACCCATCACCTCCGGAGGAGATACGCTGACTGTGTAAGTCGCGCTGCTCTTCAGCAACGATTCTCTACCTTTGAGCGCAACTATACGGATCCAAATGTGGCTAATATTGCAGCAACAATGTGAACGATGGTTTTAACTGATGGGGCATAACAAACCTGATGGATATTTGCCCCTCATTTCAACAATACCAGTTTACTTCTACCTTCAACTCCTCATATCTTTCTTCGTCTATTCTTCCTGCATTGGAATTTATGCAATGAGCATATACTTGGCGCCTACAAGATGGCAGCCACAGCTACTCCTGCTAATATCACTCGCTTCCCTCTGTTTTTGTAGGTCGTACTTGACCTCCTTCAGGAAGCAAACCCAAGACATCAGACAGGAAGAAGCACCTGTGCAAGTAGCAATCACGAACTTGTCCTTGTTCGTCTCTTCAGAGACGCAAACGTGTTAGATGATGACGTTTACCATGTCACTGTGTCATGCGCTGCCGCAGCTGTAACCTATAATCAATCCTGTGTTGTCAACACAACCATTGGAGGAGGAGGAATGACAAGGCACGGCAACAAAGTAAATCACGTTGTACTAATGCTACAAAAGCAAAAGCAGTCGCAACGAAAGCAAAAAAAAGAAGCCAACATCGATGCATATGATGAAGCTTTATTAAACCCTTTTTGCAATGAACGTGGTGACACATTCCTGGCGCTACCTCGACTGCTCAACAAGATGAATATAGCAGAGAATGAGAAAGCAGTAGAGACACTGATACAGCATCTAAATCTGTGTTCAGTTGCTCTTGCTTCAAGCAAAGATGGGCCTTCAACAGTTACGTTTTGGAATTGCCCTCTTGTTTGGAACACTGAAGCATATTTTGGTGTGACTCCTTTCAGACTTCATCGACTATGTGGAATGTCAAATTCCAGTCAATGATAGCAAGTCAACTACCATGGTGATTGACATGGGTACTATGCTGCACAAGTTTTCTATGAATGGAGAACCAATTTAGCTACCTTGTCTGTCATATCACTTGCCAAATGCTGAGGTTTGGCTGTTCAGCCCACAAACCTTCCACACACTTTATGGTGGTAAAAGTGATGTCTTTGGCAATTGGATAGAAGTGAAAACCAACAACAAGACCATCACAGTACCTATTGTTTGAGAGGGAGCTAATGTGCCAATCATGACAACTCTGCACTTTCTAGCGCAGAAATGCAAAATGGACCACATATACGCTCTGATCTGCCTCATACGGAGAGAAAGATTCACTTTATGGGTCATTGGAGTTACCACAACTTCAGGAGATGGAATCTACCTACCTTGGATGACAAAGAGGTCAACTTTTTCGGACCTTCAGTGCTAGCCCAAGATCATGTAAACCTGTCAAGTGATCAGAAGGAGCAATTACTCTGGTATAGCAAGCTAGGTATTCCCATGCCAAGAGTTCAAGAGCTGATGTGCTCCATCCCAATGGAGGATCCCAGTGGAGCTTCTCAAGTTGTACCTTGGGTAATTGTTCATAAGGCCCCTCAAGTCTCAAGCTGTCCACTACCAATATACCAATCATGTCAAATATCCAGGGTTAGGCAATGCAAGCCCAAAATTGTGAAGAGCAAGGTCATCGAGAGAAATGCTGGTGCCTTATCCAATGATAAGTATGAACTTGGAGATATGGTCTCAATAGACCAGTACGTCATCAAGACTCCTGGTCAATTGCCAACTGGTTGTGGCCGTGAAGCTGACCACAACAAATTTTGTGGAGGCACTATATTTTGAGAGGCAGCATCATAGGTTATTCACGTCAAAAACCAAGTGTCTCTCAATGCTGCAGAAATAGCCAATGTACAGCTATGCTGTGAAGAGTGGCTGTGGGAGCAAGCTTGTGGTAAAGTTAAACATTACCACAGCGACAATGGAGTGTTTACTGCTAAACTGTTCAAAGAAGCTTGTTCTAAAGCATATTAGACTCAGAGCTTTAGCGGAGTCTGAGCCAAGCATCAGAATACGGAGGCTGAGCGTGCACGCCATACCATAATGTATATGGCCAGGGAGTTTATGATTCATGCTGATGATCTCAGCCAATGGTATTTTGCTGTTGACCATGCAGCCTGGCCATATAATAGGACCCCTCAACAAGAAAGCGGAATCACTCCAACAGAGCTCACGGGCTTAACCAAGACTGATCACCGCGACTTACTTCATACACACCTATGGGGCTGTCCTGTTTATGTGCTAAATGCAAAGCTACAAGACAATCAAAATTTTCCCAAGTGGAGCCGGAGAGCTCATATGGGCTAGTTTCTAGGTTTCTCAAGGCAACATTTGTTGCTAGTTGAGATGGTTCACAACTTGCACACTGGTTTTATTAGTCCCTAGTATCATGTTGTAGTTGATGACTGTTTACCGACAGTCTTTCACAATGGAAAAAGCAGCAAAGCTTTGGATATCAGTTGTGATGCATCAGGAATGTTACTCCAAGGAGTAGTTTGATGAAGACGGAATTTTGATTTATAAACCTCCACCACTGGACGAGTTCTGGCTTTCTGAAGGAGAGCGTCGACGGCAAAAAGTGTAGCTTGGAAGGAAACGTGAACGAAATATTGCTCGAGAGGAAAAAATTGCTGGTAAAGGAATTCAACAACGCATTTGTCAATGCAAGGAGGAAGGGAACAAAATCCCGCCTTGTGGTTGTTATGCTTCTGATGAAGATTTGAATAGGTCGTTGGATGATAATAACTCTTTGTCTTCTCCAGACAATGAATTAGAAGGAGAACGTGACCTTTGGGATGACCATCCTGGTATAAAGCGGAATTTCTCCCAAAACTCCAACAAAAATCATCCTAACCCTACCAACAGAGATACCTAGTTATCTAACAATGGGGATATCCCTCGAAACTCCAACCAATCTTCAGTGGCAAGCCTGTCACAGAATCCAACTTCCACTCTACCGCCTACTACAGTTAATGTCCCCAAACTATACCAGGGGGGTGGTATTAGATTTTTGACTAGTCTTAGAGGGGGGGAGTGTATTGGAAAAATTACTTTCAAAACTTTTCGCAAAAAGTGTGTACATATGCTAGTAAGCTGGAGTATTTGGAGATGAGAACAGTTTATACAACAACTATAATCTGATGCGTCGCACGCCAGCCACCACTGTAATCAAGGAACAGAACACAGCATCATCACCGTCACCTGGGGTTCTCAAAACGGGGTTTTATGATAACCTGATCTCATAAAATAATTGTCAGACATCACTCCATTTCCAACGCGCAAAACGGCGCCCCATTGATAATGGCATTCCGAGAGCATGGATGTATTGCTCCTCGAATCTCCGTATTTGTGCATTTCACGTCCCCATCTATGAAACCAACATCAATGGCGTTGGAAACCAGTAACAATAGAATCACCAAGGCGTAAGAAGCGCAGCTTCTTGTTTCCACGTGGGCATCGCCAATGACCAATTGTTCTTGGTCCATTCCTCACCTTCTTTTTGGGAGTTTGTCTTTCAGAAAAATGAAAAATTGAATGATCAAGACTGTAAAGCCGTTCAATGACGGTGACTATGGAGGGTAGACTTGTGTGCGCATTAGAATTTCCCAAGGCTTCAGAAAGGAAGGTAAAGTCTTAAAGTTCAAAAGACTGTGTATGGCATTAAGCAGAGTCCAAGGATGTTTTGGAAGTACTTGACCAGAGCTATAGTCAAGAGTGGAATGCAAGTGTCAAACTTGACCCGTGTGTGTTTGTTGACAACAAAGTCGCATGCATCTACTATGTAGATGATATTCTCATTTGGGCCAGAGATGAGAATTCTTAAATGAACTTGCTGCAAGATTGAGAGACCAAGGACTTCTGTTGGAACAAGAAGATGATGCTGCAGGATTTCTGGGCGTTAAGCTTACCAAGACTGATGACGATGGCAAGATTATTCTGACCCAGACTGGACTTACTGATTGGGTGAGACTAGAAGCGCTAGGACTTCATTCCAAGCTTTCTACTAGCAAGTGGACGCCTACGGAAGCGACTTCTTTGACCCGTGACACCGATGGTGAGCCTACTCAATCAAGTTGCAGCTACAGCAGCGTTGTTGGTATACTGCTATACCTATTGAGACATTCATGCCCTGCCATTGTATATGCACAGTCAATTGCTACGCAAGGCATATGTTCAGTCCTTGGCTATCTCACAAGAAGGCCCTCAAGAGGATTGCCCATTACTTAAAGGTCACAAGAGAGAAGGGACTCAGTATTAATCCTTCAAAAAAGTTATCTGTTGACACCTACCCTGATGCTGATTTTGCAGGGCTATATGGGCACGAGAAATTGACAGATCCCTCATGTGCAAAAATCAGGACAGACTTCCTATTAAATGTTGCAAATTGTCCTGTTCTCTAGATCTCCAAGCCTCAAACCTTAACAGCTCTCTCCACTATGGAAGCAGAGATAATGGCTTTCGCCTATTGTTGCAGGGGAATATTCCCTATAATGGACCACGTTGCTGAGCTTGGAGCAATCGTGGGATTGGAAATGAAAGAATTCACTACCACGAAGGTCTCAATTCATGAGGACAATGCAGGTGCTTTGGTACTTATGCAGACCATTCCTCCCCAGTTCACTCCTTGCAGCAAGTACTATGCAATCAAGACTGTTTGGTTTCAGAAGGATATTCTGAAGCACACAATCAAGTTGTTGAAAATCGATACTGTTCAACAGCTTGGTGATATTTTTACCAATGGTTTGACCCGTGCTACACCTTCATTTGAAGATGATGGGATGGTGATTGAACTGGATTGCATCGTACTCCGAGAGGGAGTACTGATGTAGTGCTATTTAGCACTACATAATATCCAATATTTGTTTTATTCGGATATGTTATGTGGGCATAGGTGTTTTACGTCCAACTGTATCCCAAAGGCATAAGAAAGAGTGACCCGCGTTCTTTGTGCCAAAAGGGTACATGCGTGGCCACTTTTATTATTGTTTGTATTCTATTGGCAAAGATACGTCCAACCGAGATAGATTATTGACTTCGACCAATCCCCCTTTTGATCTCTCGTAGAAGAGATCACAACTTTTAATGTTAATAAGTCTATATGTTACCCCCCCCCCACCAATCATTGATATTAATGAACAATACATTGTCGTCCTTACTCCTTTGTCAATCCAATCAAAGTAATTGATATTCCCATCAGCAATTACACCACATCAAGACTTGTGTTATGATTGCCGTAAATGACCTTAGCCATGACACTGTCACTCCTGCAGATCACTGACTGCCATGTGTCATCATCAAGATCCTTGCCTTCAGGGATGTTACGATATTCAGATTTTTCCCGAGGCTTGGCGCACAAAGGGACCAAATCGTTGATAAAGTCTTTGCACGGCTCCACGGCCGACATTGTGAACGGCGCCAATGAAAAGTATGGGCACTTCAGCTGTCGAAATAATTTTTGGTGGTGGGGCGGTTGCCTACTAATGTCGGAATTTTGCGGATGCATTGGGTTGTGGTGACGTTTTTGTATTGTTTGCCAAATTTGCGGGCTAACTTATCCTAAAGAACATATGACTTTTCTAGCTAGTGTTCAATTGAGATTGTGGTGCCCGCCCACGTGCGTACTGAACTATGATACTGATGAATGTCGTACATTGGAATACGTAGAGTGCCGTCTTGCGGTTGTGCAAAAAAAAATGACAACTGAGGCCGTGATGTTGTTAGCAAAACACGTAACACAAACACCTCGCTAGCGGTACTCAAAGCATGCGGTTGCGTGTTTGGAGCTTTTTGTGACAATTTTGTTGCCCAAAAAGATGAGCTTGCGATTAATCGGTTTGTTGCTCGCAGCCCCATCCGGTTCTTGTCCGGGAGCAACGGGGCCGCCGGTTGGGGTGCCCTCGTCAGGTTTCCAGATCGGCAAACTGATATTTCCAGGTCAATCTTATATAAGACACACGTCCATGTGGCATGCAGACCCTAGTAACCCGTATGAGGTCGGTTTATGGGGCCCACACGGGTGGTAGATATTGCATATTTTACCAAGTAGGTACATCAGTCATATCACCGCTTCCATATGTCCGCTGTCGACTAAATAATGCTCTTGACGGGAGTCTTCATCATCAATATTATGCATAGGAATTCAATATTCTATTTTTGGCGGGATAATGCCGTGTTTCCAGTTGACGTGTTTCAGCTCGTTTGTAAAACAAAATCATCAACCCCCTACTGAAGTTGAGGGTTCTCGTGACTGTAATGGTTGTATTGATAGTTGTATCGTGATTTCGATTTCAAATTACGTTGAGGTAATTAAATTATGTCATTTAGTATAAACTACGTAATAATATGACGTAATTCGAATTTTACAACACAATTCAAATGTCGTCACACAGTTTTGATATTTTTACACAAAACATAATAGTTCCTCTGTATTAATGATGTAATTCAAATTATGTGACGTAATTCGAATTATGTGACGTAATTATGAATTATGGTATCATATATCAATCACGTAATTATAATATGTATTGTATCGATAAAACAAGGCAAACACACAAGATAACTCTAGTTCTGTCAGTGATATTTATGAGCACTTTTTGGGCACTTTTTTCTCAGCACTCCCCCCCGCAAAAACAAAATGCCCAAAAAGTGCTCTCACTGACAGAAAGGTGCAACGTGTGAGTAGCACATTCTTGGCACAATATGGTGCGACAAAATTGCGAACCTTGATATCTTGTGGATGGCGCACCCCAAATGAAGTACTACAGGCACCAATAGTTCCACACGTGAGTAACTTGCAGTATTTCCTCGCGAAAGTGCTTACCAGTAAGTACTGCGAATTACTCACGTGTGACGCTAGCTGCACTGTTGTACGTCGTTTGGAGTGTGGATGTACAAAAAAGTGCCCAAAAAGTGCTCTGAATAACTGTTCTGAGATCGAGGACGATCTCAGGAGGTTATGGCAGCACTTTTTCTCAGCACTTTTATTTTGGCGGGAAGAAAAAGTGCTGAGAAAAAAGTGCCCAAAAAGTGCTCATAAATATGACTGACAGAAAGGTTGTTAGTTTTCGTTGTGTAGCAAAACATGAAAATCACTGATCAAATAAAATAGAGGGGAGAAGTATCAGGAATTTGAGGGGATTAGTTTCAGCCTTGGTTCAGCCCTCTTTTCAACCCCTGCTAAATTAAGGGCGTTCATAAACGTTGGAACTGGTATAAACAGATCCATAGATAAGATTATTGTCTGAAATACATTGTTAATTTGGGGGGTCAGCTTAGGACCCCCCCATCAGTTCGTGCACGCAGGCACTCGGCGGCCACCACAGGCCACCACCCACCACAGCTAGCTAGCCCACCACCACCACCCACCATCCACTTACAATAATTCATGTTAGGAGTACAATACTCACTTTTCGGTTGGGAAACGACGACACTGTCATCGCAGCAGATCGCGCAGCCTATCTCAGCCAAGGACGACCCCGCACAAGAAGAACCATTCCCTCCCCCCCCACCCCCCGCCCAGCCCAACGCCTAGTCCCAATCATCGAATTGCATCAAGAGGGAAATCCACTCAAGCAAGGTCGTTGGCGGAGAGATTATATTTTATCTATTAGCGAGTGATCACACAACATCGCCAGACATCATTCAACTGAAATATTATTATTGAATATCGCCCCAACAACTATCTACTAAACTCCCCCGCTGTTGTTGTGCCTCTTGCTTGAGGGCTAACTTGTATTACCGATCAACCGAAACTGCCCGAGTTTTATTACGATTTTACCAAGTTCTTTTGATTTTGGTAGGAAATAATCATCCACGTCAGCCCAAGGCACAGCTAGCAGGCAGCCATCCCACATCCCATTCAGATAATATTTCCAGCACCATGCCACCGACCAAAAAAAGGTCGCTGAAGAAAAATGGAAAGGGAGATGCAAAAGGTGTACCCAGAAAGGAGGCAAGCGTTCATGAATTGACACTGGAAAATAGATGGAACTTGCAGTTTGAAAAACTGAATCAATACAAGGAGGAGCATGGCGACTGCAACGTGCCCATGGGATACCCGGCCGATCCCCATTTGGCAAATTGGGTAACGAATCAGCGCAGAAAGCACAAGCAAAACAAGCTTGCGACCGATCGTTGCAAACGTCTCAATGAGATTGGATTTAGGTGGACCCAAAATACAAGCTGGGAGGATCAGCTGGGAAATCTAAAAGAGTACAAAGCGGAGCACGGGGATTGCAATGTTCCAAGGGAACACCCTGCCGATCCTCGGTTGGCAAATTGGTTATATGCGCAGCGCAGAAAGCACAAGCAAAACAAGCTTACGGACTACCATATCAAGCGTTTAGATGAAATTGGATTCAAGTGGAACGTACAAGTTAGTCCAAGATGGGAGGACCAGTTTCATAAGCTACAACGGTATAGAGAGGAGCATGGAGATTGCAATGTTCCCAGCATATATCCGGCTAATCCTCAGTTTGCAAAATGGGTGAGTGATCAACGTGTAGATTACGAGACCAATAATCTTTCTGCGGATCAATGTGAGCGTCTCAATGAGATTGGATTTATGTGGCACGTGGAATGCCGCTTGGAACATCAGTTGCAAAAGCTACAAAAAGATAAAGCTGTGCATGGAGATTACCATTCCATGTTGCTGAGGAGTAAGCTTTCTGCGGATTGCGGTGAAGGCCTCAATAAGATTGGATCTAGTTGGCCGAAACTGTCCGAGCAAGGCGGTCTAGAAGATCAGTTGCAAAAGCCACAAAAATATGAAGAAGCGCATGGAGATAGTATTGTTCCCATCCTCGGCAATCCTCAGTTGGCACCGTTGGTGAGTGAGCAACGCATAGAGTACGAAAACAGCAAGCTTACAGAGGATCAATATCAGCGTTTTGATGAAATTGGATTCAGGTCTTTGGTGTCAGATCATGAAGGGCCATCACCTGCTGAAAGGCTGGCTGCAATATCTCTGATGGCGATTGCAGCAACTCGACCAATTGCAGAAAATACTGCTCATGATCCAGAGATTGATGCGGGGTATACCGGAGGATCGTACGTCGCACCTGAACTCCAAGACGAGGCATAATCTTAGTCAACACTCTTACATCATCCATTAGTTTTATACTTTTTATCGTTACATTGTTGAACGATTAATTAAGCAACTTATTTAGCTATACATTCCTCCTGGAAATATCATTAGCTTTCCTTTGAAGAAACCAAAGTGCGCATTTACAAACCACATGGCAACAAATAATTCCTGGATGGAGTCCCCTTCTTTAATGACAAACAACCAATCTCAAAAGCAAATTGATTACAGTGAACAACCACAAACGAGCTGTCCGACTATGTTTTATCATCCTATGTACCCGCTCCAAGAGGAGTTTGGCTTGAAAATTGTCTTTCCCAGTTCCCTGGTTCTATTTTTTGATGCTGGCTGTTATCAAACGGTTTATATATTATTTTCTATTATTATTTGTTCTCCCCCCAAACCAAGCATAGTCCAAAGAATGGTCTCATCCCGGCTAGGACAGTTTGTGGTCATTCGCTGTAACAGATCTGATCGTTCAGCAACGCTAAGGAAAAACACGAAGCCTGAACCTCCAGCAATACCACGATGTGAATCATCTACCACAATCATGCAATCTTTTATTCCAAAGCAAAAGAATCCTTTCAAATATCTCAATAATCATATTCAACCATGACTACCTACTTTTGCATCGGTCCATCCTTCGTCGGATATACAATATTATCATCCGCCAAAGGATTCGCATGTATCATCACCGAAGACACCACCGGGGGATTAATCGGACGGTGCTTATTCCCCTTTTTCGTCGCGCCCTCCCCTTCCACCGGCAGGCGTTCCATCTGATCCAACACGTCCCATCCGTCGAGCACCCGTCCAAATATTGTGTAGACATTGTTCAAATGAGGCTGTCGTTCGTATGTTATGAAGAACTGGCCGTGATGCATAGTAATATTATTGTGATGATGGAATTGTCATATTATTATCAGATGAAGTTAGTCCGGACAATAGTATGGGCAATAGAAGAAATAATAGCAATAAACACAACAACAAAAAAACCAACACGAATCCATCCACCACCACCACCACACACTCACCTGCGCCCCATTCGTATTCATGCCCGTATTGGCCATGCTAACCATCCCCCTCTTATCGTGACCGTTCCCCTCGTGAAATTCGTCCTCGAACTTTCCGCCCCATATCGATTCGCCGCCCTTCCCCGTGCCCGTTGGATCGCCTCCCTGTATCATGAACCCTTTGATATTTCTGTGGAAGGGCGTGTCGTCGTACGCGCCGGAGGCGGCGAGGGCGAGGAAGTTGAAGGACGTGCGCGGGG
>JALLAS010000518.1:0-12672 GCA_036939415.1 Detonula confervacea | reverse complement strand
ACCATCAGTTGTGGCAATAGCAACATGCAGCAGCAGTTGCAGCAATAGCAATCTATGATAGCTGTTACAGCAATAGCAATCTACAGTGCCATCTGCTGTCGTATTGCAGCTATGACTGCAGCAGGTTTGCGAGAGCCTGTATCCTGTGGGATGGGGCTATTTGACAAGTATCTAATATGTATTGATTTAGATCTATATAATGCTAATGCATTCATAGGTATCGCAGCGTATCATGATTACGTTTACCTTCGTGGTATCTGTCCTTTAAGTTCTGAATATTCGATTTTCAAAATTCGACACCCATGACGTAGCGCCCGAATCGACGTCACAATATTATGTCTCAAGTCATATCATAAAATAATTTGAAATTGTTCACCCTTGATGTCATGCGCTTAGCAATTCAATAATCGCTCTCAGTTCTCGAGGGGCTCTACAGCTACGATAGACAGAGGTAGCTAGAGGTACAATATCTAATGATCTCAATTGCTCTTCTCTTTCGAGTGAATATCACCCCGCGAAGGCATCACATGATGCAGAAGAGATGGCAATGAAGTGCTGCAGGTTGCCGACAGTGGTTTAATGCAATGTTGGGACAACCATGGGAAAAGACGGTGCCGGAGGCACTGCCTCTGTAGCGGAACGATCGGCAATGGAGGATTGCCGATTGTTTCTTGATTCGCAAGTAGAGTATTTGTTGTAAACAATGTGTGGTGTGGAGGTGGCATTGGCTTCAGCGAAACGAACAGCAATGGAGGATTAACAACCGCTCCAGAATATCTGTTGGAAATGATGACATCAGAGGCATTGGGTAGTGTCAAACGTTTAGCAATGGAGGAGCAATCCCATCCAAATTGAAAATTTTCAGCTGTTTCTTCCTAACAGACCAGAGCTGAAGTGGCCGCCCGAACTATCAATGACGATGAAAATGAAGGTGAGCGGGCACTGATTGAAATTTGTTTCAATCGCTCGTGGGTAGGACACAAAGGTGAATGTAGAGATGAAGGTGGAGATGAAGGCAATGATGCATCACGGGATGTCGATCGATCGTCAATCATGCTTCTAAAAACTGGCCGATATACGGTGAAGTCATCTGGCGATGATCGCTAGGTCACATCAGGTCACAGTGTGTCAACAAGTCGAGACATGTGACAGTCACAGGTAACGTGGGACCTAAGACAAAGCAATAATCTTTAACTATCATTAATTTGAAAAGTAGTATCATCAATTTGTACCAGAACTCACGTAGAACCTGCGTGAGACACTCCGAAGTCGCCACAGACCGCATGGACATTTGCTATCGTTTACAAATACCGTGGCATAACATTGACCGAGGTCATCATTGAAAAGAGAAGCACGCCATAAAATACCATGCCAATAGATGCATAACACCACCATGAGATTGTGATGAGATTTGTAACCGACGCCCAGTTGAGCACCTTCTGCTCCGCTGGGGGGTTGATTCCCCCTACACCGACAGGTCTCTTGCCGATGCATATCGACAAGATGTTTGTAGAGGTCTCATCCTCTCAGCTGAGCAGAAGGCATTCAACTGGCAATCACTCCTTGTTGGGATGGGTAACGACGTTGCCGTCAACAAATACGGGAGGTGCGGAAGTGTTCTTGCCACGGCCGAATCGCCCCGGGCTGCTGTCCCAGCTTGTCACTACCACTCACAGTGCCATGGGATGCCACTCCATTGCCACGGGAGTGCCCTAATGCATCAACGGCAGGCCACGCCGGAATAGTTTTGGAGCCGGCGATGACGGAGAATAGCGGCCGTGTAGGCAGGTCGTCGTCGGCTGTCATCGGAAAAGAAGGACTGCGCGATGGCCTGCGATGGCGATGATGTGCATCACAGGACTGATTTCTATACGTAAGCGTGATGACGCTTAATTAAGCGCGTTCACGCTTCCCAAAACATAATTTATCGATATAGATCTAAATCATTCTACTTTAGATAGTTATCCACAATGTTGCACGCATGCAATCAAAGCGTGCACGCGCGCACAACAAAGACAAAGACGCATGACACAACATGACACAAAGGTTCAGCCTCATCGTCATAAATCGTCATCATCATCTTCCTCAAACGCCAACGCGACATTCGTTCGCAATCATCAATGACAATCCTGGAGAGCAACACCACCAAAGCAAATCAATAAGAGCAACATCAGCAGCAGCAACCGCCCTCTAAACCATGGAGGAAGGCTCCCACGTCTGGCTCCGCTCCCCCAAATCCGAATGGGGATGGCTCCCTGCCAAAATCACCAAAAAGGAAGTCGTGCCAAAGCGAACCCGACAAACACACCAAAAGAAGGTCAGCGGCGACGGCAGGGGATTCAAAGATGCGTACGGACGATTCCAAACAAGCGTTAGCAAGAAGCCTTCATCGGGGACGCAATGGTCGCCGCCGGTCAATGTCCCTTCCAACCGCGACGGCGGCGACGGCGGCGCGAACGAAAATAATCCCCTCATCAAATCCCTTGAAGATCAACATCGGAAGGAATTGCAATCGCTCATGCGCGATCGCTCCCTCGAGAAGGACGAGCGCAAGCGTCGCACGGACGAGGCGAAGGAGCGATACGCGGCGCTGGTTGCCGAGGCGCGGGCGAACGAAGCGGCGGGCGTCGTCGTCGTTCCCACTACCGCTACACCTCCCGGCGAATCTTCGGCCAACGGAACGGCACCGGCAGACGGGCCTTTGGACGGGCCCGAGGAAGAGAAAAAGAAGGAGGAAGAACCGTTATCGCCGGAGGACACCGCGATCGAACTGACGTTAGTGGACGATTTCACCGGATTGGAAGACGGCAGCGCCGCGGGAGTGAAATCCACCCTCGCCACCACCTCGGGGTACGGACGCGGCATTTCGGGGTATTACGCCAAAATGGAAAGCTTCCAGGAAATCGTCCACATCGATACCGGGGCCGCGCGGGAGGAGCATCCGGATATTAAATTACGGAATATGCCCACCAGTTGCTCCGTCAGTTCGATCCAATTCTACGGAGAGACCAGTACCGTCATGAACAAGGGAGTGGTTACAGTTACCAATGGCAATAATGGCGGGGATGGGCACATGCCCAATGGGGCGGCGGGGCAGCCTCCCACGCAGATTCAGGATACGATTGCGGGGGGCGTGGATGATTTGATTGGTTTGACGCATTTGCACGAGCCGGCGATTTTGCATGCGCTGAGATTGAGGTATGATGCGGATATGATTTATACTAGTACTGGTCCCATTTTGTTGGCTATTAATCCGTTCAAGGTGAGTTTTGTCTATTGTTTTTGTTGAAAGTTTGATATCCATGATGAAGGCTTCTGAGCCCTAAAAAGGGAACGAATGAGTCTGGGAAACGATTATATTTATCGAGGGCACCACATAATGAGGAGTCAATGATTTCAAAGCATGCAGCTCGACCTTCTTGGATCTGTAAAGCATATGCATGGGATGTGTTGGCTGTGGTTTTGTTTGTCTGTGTGCATACTGCAGATGGGGTTGGATGTTTCTGGTTGTTCCCTTTTTTATGCCAACTTTTCTGATATCTTAATCATATCTTGTACTCACATTTATCACATCTTGTGATTCTCTTCTCACACAGGCTATGCCGGGGATATACGGCCGCGGCCTAATGGATCTCTACCGCCAGCAGGGCGAGTACAGAATGAGTGGTGGAGCATTTGTCGGCGGTGCACAGGACTCTCCCAAGAATGGTAGCGAGGGCGGCAGTCCTTCCAAAAGCCCCATCAAAACGCCAAGGGGAATCCAAGAGCCCCAAATTCCCCTCACCGATGATGGCCAGCCCATCCCCAAGAATCTTTTGCATCGCCCTAATGGGAACTTACCCCCTCACGTGTATCAGGCGGCAGATGATGCGTATCGCGCCATGATGAGGGGTATCGAAATGAGTAACTTTATAAAGGGAGGCAGGCGTGGCTTGAAGCCGAGTAGCGGTAGTGGTAAGGATAAAAAGACTGATGACGCAGAGATGCCCACGAATCAATCCATTTTGGTATCTGGGGAGAGTGGTGCGGGGAAAACTGTTACGACAAAGATTGTGTTGAATTACTTTGCCATGCTGAGTCAAATGTCTCAGGACGATCCCAACAGAGAGAGCAAAGCAAAGGGAGTCGTCAGCCCTCGTTCACTCACTGGTGGGACCAACAAAGGTGGCAACAAAACCAAAAAGGATGCCTCCATTGAACAGCAGGTTCTGCAATCTAATCCAATCCTTGAGGCGTTTGGTAATGCTCGTACCATTCGTAATGATAACTCCAGCCGGTTCGGGAAGTACATCAATATTGCCTTCACTGGTCGTGGACAATTGCTGAGGGCTTCGGTTGATATATACTTGTTGGAAAAAGTGCGATTGATGCATCAGACCTCGGGGGAGCGCAATTTTCATGTATTCTATCAATTTCTAGAGGCGGCCACGAAGGCAGAGCGCGATGAACTATCATTGAACGGGTACACAGCCCAGGACTTTAACATGACCAACCAATCCGATACGTTTGGTAGGCGTGATAATGTGGACGATGTGGATATGCATGATGAGATGAAGGAGGCTATGGACATTATGAACTTCGGTCCGGATACGTGCGGGCAGTTGATGAGGTTGGTTGTTGCAGTTTTGTTTGCTGGTAACATGACGTTTGCGACACAACAAATATCGTATGGTGATACGGCTGTTTTGGTCGAGAATGAGGCATCGTTGACTGTGGCGAAGCTGCTGGGTGTATCATTTGAATACTTGGCGGCGAGTCTCACTTCGAAAGTCATCTTTGCGAGGGGTGATATGATCCATAAGGGATTGGATGTTGGGCAGGCTGAGAAGGCAAGCGAGGCCTTGATTAAGAGTATTTATGGCGCTGCGTTCGATTTCATTGCCGAGAAGATTAATTTGAGTATTAATGCTGGCTCTGGGAAAATGCCTGGAGGAGGGGGAGGTGTTAGCCCCAGACCCAAGCCTGGGGACATGCGCCGTGGTTCGACGGTAGGGGCAGATGGCCCCGTTAATATCGTTCCGCCAGGAGGGGCAAGTATTGGAGTGTTGGATATTTTTGGGTTTGAGACATTTGAAGTGAATGCATTTGAGCAGGTGAGAGCATTGATGTGATTCTTCTCGATAATCTGTTACTGATTCATATCACTAATTCTGTTGTTCACTGCTTGGGAATGGTGATACAAAATGCTGAATAGCTGTGCATTAACTACACCAATGAGACCCTCCAACAACAGTTCAACAAATTTGTATTCAAACTCGAACAGCAGGAATATGAACGCGAGGGCATTCTTTGGAAATTCATCCCCTTCCCTGACAATCAGGACGTCCTTGACCTCATTGACAAGCCGCGGACAGGCATTCTTCAAATTTTAGACGAACAGTGTATTGTTGATTGGGGAACTGAGAAAAAATTCAGTTTGAGCTTGTATTCGAAATGCGAGAAGAGTCAGCGATTCCATGTCAGTTCTGCCCAGAGAGTTAGGAATAAGTTTGCTGTGGAGCATTATGCAGGGCTTGTTGAATATAGCACTGAGAGTTGGTTGGAAAAGAATAAGGATCAGTTGCCCGCAGCGAGTGCACAGTTGTTGGAGAGTTCTGACTTTGAGTTGGTTGGACAGCTCAGGGTGAGGCCCGATAAAAACTACACTGAATGAGTTCACAACCGTTTCACCTTCTCTGATCTCACCCAAATCTCTTTTATTCTACAGAAATATGTCCGATCAGAAGGCGCCAAAATCGCCATGAAATCCCTCGGCAAACAATTCTCCACCTCTCTCAAGGTCCTACGTACGCGCATCGACGGCACTATGCCCCATTATGTGCGATGTCTCAAACCCAATGACGCTTTGGAGCCAGACAACTTCGATCCGAAAAATATTGTGGAACAATTACGTTACTGCGGAGTGTTGGAGGCTGTGAGGGTGAGCCGAGCTGGATATCCGACACGCTATCCCCACGAGGTGTTCATCAACCGATACTACATGTTGTGTCCAGATAGGAATGCGGATGTGCACAATTTATCCCCATATCATCATGAGATATCCGCAAATCTTACAGAGGATCAGAAGCAGCTTAAGAGACTTGTGTCAAGAGCTGCGACAGAAGTATGGAAAATTGAACATGAAATCTTCAATCGATCCAGCATCCAGAGCGTTGGCCCACCTGAACCCAAAGACAATCGCCACGCATTGGCCCAGCCGAAATCGCTCGATGAATTTTTACACCTTGACTTCTCCAGCCGCTGCGCTGTTGCTGGACTCCAACTGGGAAAGACCAAAGTCTTCTTACGACGAGAGGCGTTCGAATGCATTGAAAGCTTTCGCCAACAAAAATTTGGCAAAAATGTCACGCGCATATCCAAAACATACCGTCGCTATGCGGCAGAACAATACCTCAAACATGCCAGACAGTGTGCCATTAAGATACAGAGCCTGTTACGAATGAGATTGGCAGCTGCTAAGACAAGCAAGTTAATGGAGGAATTCAAGGCATACTTGAGGATGAAGACAGCAGCGGCCAAGATTCGAAAATCATACAGGAATCACTCTGCGTTGAAACATAATGAGGGTGCTGATTTACGAAGGAAGAAGGCGGCTATTGTGACGATCCAAGGAGGAATGCGTGGCCACATTGCTCGCAGGCGTGTCTTCCGAATGGTGTGTAGCATCGCGGTATTCCAGAGCCGAGTCCGCACCATAAAAATTCGTCGCGCCTATATTGAGCAACGCGATGCTATAATCAAAATGCAAAGCATGGTGCGTGTACTTCGCGCCCTAAACTATGTGGAAGAGGCCAAGCGCCAACGCGCTGCACTGAGAATCCAATCCGTTGTGCGTATGAAACTGGCGTTTTGGGACTTCAAACGAAAGGTTGTTGCGGCCAGCCTCATCAAGTGTGCTTATCGGAAGCACCTCTATCAGGAACGCTCTCTTTATGGAACTTTCCTCAAACGATACTATATGCTTGGCGATCCTAAAGATGTTACTGCAGGGGGATCAAAAAAGCTCAAGAAGAAGAAGATCATGTTGGCTCGACACAGAAATGCCATCGTAAATGCAAAGAGAAACGAGTTGAAAAAATTAGTGAACAAGTTGATGCTGGACCTTTGGGAGCCAGGTTTATTTGAATCATTTGAGAAGCCCAAGGCGGCCTATCTCAACGAAGCTTCGTCAGAGCCCTTGAAACAGATATCACCTCCTGAAAGCGCCCACCCTCTTCCACAGGCTGCTCATCCAGTACCATCTGCACCTGCGCTAGCAAGTGAACCAGCAGTGAATGGCGTATCAGGGCTGGCTCCTCAAAATGACCGACCCCCACCCTGTCCGCTACCTGAATTTACCCCAATCCCCCAGACGAAAGAGCAGTTCATGACTAGATTGGCTCCATCTAGGTATGCTCTAGTGGGCATGCAAATGTGCCATGGAATAGTGTTCCTACGTTTGGAAACTTATGCACGCTTGGAAAAATGGAGAAATGACAAGGTCGGTGGCTCTTCTGCCAAGATCCAGGCTGCAGCACGAAGGAAGTTGGCCATCAATGATTTGAATCGCAAACGGCTTGCTGCCATTAAAATCCAAAGCTTTGTGCGAATGCAACGGGAACGATCACAATTAAATCCAAAGCGCCAGGAATATGCTGCCACACGAATCCAAAGCATTGTTAGAATGTCTGCCACCCGCAAGGGCGTGTGGCGCTCCTACTGGTCCACCCAAAGTCATGATCTCTTCGGATTTATCGATGACACCAATTGGTACATGGTGGAAAAGATGCTCCACAAAAACCCACTATTGGTTGAGGAGGCAGATCCAGCCACAGGAGAGTTGCCACTGCACAAGATTGTGGAGCACGCGAGCGCATGGACCTTGTTGATTGACATGATACTGACATTGTATCCCAAGGCGGTGGTGCACAGGGATTACTCGGGGGAATTGCCCATTCATCATGCAACGCACGCAGATAATTTGACTGCTTTGGAAATCATTTATGAAAGCTATAAGAATGGGGCCAAAGATGCTGATGGGGAAGGAAAATTTCCTATACATGTTGCTGCAGAACATGGAAGCATTGAGAGTATCAAGTATCTTACCATGAAGGTACCAGATAGTGTACATACCACAACTTCTGGGGGAAGCAGTTTGCCATTACATTTGGCCTGTAAACAGTATTCCAGTGTGGGTGTCATCACTTCACTTCTACGCACCACATTGCACTTCTCGCTGGCCGGTCGTACTGATGATAATGGCGAGTTGCCCCTGCATTTATTGCTTCGTTGTGGATCCGAAGTGGATGTAGTCGCAGTGAAGACTCTTTTAACCTGTCATTTGAAGGCAATTGGTACCCGTGACAGTTCAGGAGATATTCCTCTACATATTGCGCTGAAGAATAATTGCAAGCCAGCAGTGATCGAGACGTTGCTGTCTCACTTCCCTGGATCGAGTGTTGTTATGGACGGGGATGGCCACAGTCCACTGTTTCTGGCGCTCAGTCACTCTGCCGAGGATGAGACAAGCGTTTCATTGATTAAATATGCACCACAGGTGAGTGTGATATGCTTTTCATGATGGTCTGGACCATTCTTAAAATTTGCACAGTTATCTTACCTTTTTATTTATTTCTCTTTCTACTTTGCCTCATTTACAGATGGTAAACCTCAGGGATGATCGCACAGGCAAACTCCCCATTGAAATAGCTACCGAAAACGAACTATCCCTCTTTATTGTATATCGCCTCTTAAAACAGGATATGCCCATCGACCTGAAAGAACGCATTCAGGTTCGTCTCATACCCCACTTTTACTCGTGGAATCACATTTTGCTTGACGTAGAAGATAGGTACTATCAGGTTGTGAGCAAGATACTACAGCAGTGCACTCAGCCACAGGTATTGGCTTTAGCGCACGTGGAGGATTCTGAGGGACAGATTGCCTTGGCGTCCGCTACGCCCATTTGCCGCCACGAAATTCGGGTGATGCTGAGGCTATTCAACACGCTGGAACTCGTTAAGCAACGGCCAGCATTTACAAATGGCACGAGTGACACTGAAATCTTCTATGCCTTGCGATATGAGCCCCCCCCTGAGCAGAGCGATCTATTCAGCACGGATTACGACCAAAAGGAGGCTGACAATGGAGATGAGGACTACACAGAGGATTGGGACGATGACCTTTCCCAAATGTCAGATTCTTCAAGAAGGGGGCCGGGAGGCAAGTTTTACGAGGAGGCCAACTTAAGCGTTGCTGAGAAACTCAAGCTCATTAGACACGAGAAGGGCCAGCATGTCATTGCCAAGATCACGCCACGATCTGATATTGTTGAGCGTGAATTGAAGATCCGGAAGGATTTCAATCTATCACGACACTATGTGCCTTCTGTGATCAGCGTCCACCACACTGTCCACCATGGGGCATACCAAAGTGCCAGTGCCGAACCCGCTTACTGCATCACCATGGAAGGCGCTGACGCCACAATCGAGCACCTAATGCTTGATTATCGAAGGGCTGGAAAAGCCTTCCCCTCTAACGAACTGAAGCGCATTGGCCTTTCACTCCTGCACCTTCATGAGAACGGTTTGATTCATACTGACTTTGGTCCACACAGTGTTGGTAAATTCGGTCCGTTGTTCAAGCTGTTGGGCGTGGGGGGCTGTGTTAGAATTGGAGATGAGACAAATCCCAAGCATGGCATCTACCACCCTCCTGAGGCAATATCTATTGAGACTGTAAATGTTGGAGGGAAGGACAGGAAGACTGCCAAGGTGGTACCCATCACAGCCAGTGCTGCTGTGGATCTCTGGGCCTTTGGCAACATGGTGTTTGAGTCTCTAGTTGGTGCCCCCCTCTCAGCATACTCCCATCGTGGACTGCGTGTTAAGTCTTCAAACCTTGCCAAGATAGCGCGGTGGGATGATAATTCTCTTCTAAGGGCAATGCGACACATTGACGCGGACGATGTACTTGCTCGGGACGTTGTAAGCAAATTCTTGCATCCTAATCCAGAGAAGCGGTTCCAAACTCTGCGAGAGGCGATCGCTGATCCGTTCTTCAATACGGATAGCGGGGACAGGAAAATCAAGAGGGACAAAGGGAAGAACACATCAAACATGTAGATTGAACGCTACTCGCTTGAAGGAGTGAGATGCTTTCTACATTCTTCGAATATGCTTGTTTTGGAATAGGAATTGTAAAGAATGGAGTCTGAGCTGATTGGAAAGGTCCCTTGGTTATTCCCATCTTGAACTACTTCTGATTCAAACAGTGGGCTGATCTAATCCCATGCTTACTGTTAAATATATTTTGACATGAACTCCAAAACACTCTTCACCAAAGTTGTTTACAGACAACATTTAATCTCCCCCAACTTTATTCTCTGATACCTGACAAAGATTCATTTGACCACCCATATCTTGGACATTGGACATCATCAGATTGGCACATAGGGGTAATCACTGTAGTAGCAACCATAACTCAAAAGATCTAAAACAGTTGAAATCACTAAAACAAAGAACAGAAATAAATGCATTTCATCCTGCACTTGATAATAGCATATTATACTGATTCCACGCTGCCAATAAAGCTTTTCCATGCAAAGACAAAGGCAAAAGATTCTTGCTCCACACAGTGTCCAGCAGCTTTTACCACATGGTACTTCTCTCCAAAAGGACGATGGTGTTATTTACAAGCTGTGCCTTGTATAAGCAGCATTTGTCCTGTACAATTTATCCTACTCAGGCTGGAAAAGGAAATACGTTGCTGCATGTGACATCACTCTAGAATCGTGTCCTTGATATTTGCCAACTTATCTTTCACCATTCAACGATTTCCATTGAAACCTAATATCGCTCATGGTATGCCTGCTCTTCTGCAGAAGGTGGCGGGTACCATTCCACATCCACCTTCTCATGAAAACCAACCGCTTCGTGGCCCGCCTGAAGAACTTGCCTCAATGGCTCCACAAGGGATTTTTCGTCAACCCAAATCAATCCAGGAATGATGCCCGAACTTTTCATCTTTTTTAGTAATTCGGGAAGCAGCTCGTCCAAAGTATACGTTGGCCAATTTTCAAAGTGAAATGCATCCATGCTACAGGGATTATCATTGATGTGATACATCAACCCCACCATTTGCATTGGATTGTCCTCTTGCGTATACCCCATTCGTCTAGCTATCAGGAGTGGTATCCCTGGCTTCCTGGCAGACTTGAAGCCTTGCTGTTTGGCAAGATTGACAATGTCTACTGCAATGCTGACTTGCTTGGATGTTGGTTTGTACAAAGCACCACTGATCTTGCTGCCATCCTCCTTTGATGTTGCTGATTGTTCATTCCTGGGTACTGGTTTCACTATTTCTGGGGGTTCTGTATTCCAGAGTCCACGTGAAGCACTTTCTCCACAATAAATCACGGTTTCCTCTCTGACGGCTTTGACAACATGTTGCTCAATTTCCGCCTTCAGAGATTGGCTCATAGGGTTTCTTTCGTCTGCCATCATGATCCCGTCATAAACTAACATATCATACAGAGGAAGAAACGTAGTACGCACGAGGAGGGGAAGTCTAGATCTTGGCACCTGGCCACCAACCTGTGAACCGATTCCCTTCACCAGGTACACATTTCCTAGCTTGGGATCATCTCCTCCGTGTTCATTATTTTTCTGAACAACCAGCGTCCCGGACTTGACAATCTTGGAAATCCAGAAGGCGCCATGAATCCTCTCTTGATCCCAAGATTGCATGAATCGAACAGCATTCCTCACAACAAGCTTGCCCCCATCACCATCTTTTTCATAGTTTGCCATCTTGCCGAACATGTCGCACGCCTGATCCTCAAACTCTGACAATGAATGAATGGTACTATCCAAAATTGACATATCCCCCGACACCTTGTACCCCGCTGAGGAAGGCTTGACCCTGTACATCGAAAACACCTGCAGGTTGGCCATGTGTACGCTCTGATCTGCACGAGGCAACCTCGCAAACTCCTCAAACTCGCCCTGAAAGAAGGAGTATCCATTCATCACGTTGGCAGCGTACCGTAGCAGCATGAGAACCTGATCTAATAACCTTCCATGTCCTTCTCTGACCCTGGCGTCGGAGGAGTAGTCGATGAAACCGAGACGGGAATTTTCCTGTGCCTCCCGATCGGGTTTGAGGAAGGGGTTGATGTTTTGGGGTTTCAGGCTGACTTTTTCTATTTCGCCAGTGATGTGTTGAATTTTGATCGGATACCGGCCATTGTCGATCGGCCCGGTGATCACCGCCAGCTGATGATTGATTTGCTTCCCTCGCTCGGATGCGAGGCCGACTATTTCCACGGATGCCCCCTTCGTACCCAAAAGGCTGTGGATGTACGACTTGCGAGTATTGCACGCCTTCAGTAGGGCAGGGGTGGCCTTGCGGACCTCTGCCAGCTCCGCTAGGCCAAAGTGAGACAACGCTTCCAGAAGCGTGTCTTCTTCTAGGTCGTCAATGTTGATGTTGGGTTCGGCCTCGCTCATCGTTGGTAGTTGGTATGGTACAATACTGTACAATATGCAATTCCAAATTGCTGCTGTGAACATCTAGATCTAGATACAATATGAGGCCGCAGCGCTCGCCGCGCCGCGCCGCCAGTCTAGTTAGGTATGAGGCGGGGGCAACTTAAATATTATTTCAATACAAGCTAAGCAGCCCCAGAGGGGG
>JALLAS010000517.1:0-14730 GCA_036939415.1 Detonula confervacea | reverse complement strand
GTTGCTGAGGCTGCAGGCTCCCAGATCCTGCCACTTGGACACAAGAGGCAAAGTGGACACAAAAGTCTGTCCATCACCCCAATACTGTACTAGCAGGCACTTCACAAGTGAACACAGTAAGAACAAACAATCTCTTCTCACTTCAATAATGTTTTATCGACTATAGTTTTAGTTTTGTAATCAAGATGGCATTACTCATGCTTCAAGCAATGGAAACCCTGTCAGCTCATGCACAACTTATTTATATTTCCCAGGCAGAGTTACATCATGCCATGCTCAGTGTTTATATCATCTTATGAACACATTGGTAATTTACCATATTATCTAACATTTAATTGTATGCAGTTTCATAGCATTTTGTGCGTTATTCCCCATTGAACCAATTTCTGTTCACCTCTCGCAATCCATCTACATGTGTGCCTGTTGCAGAGCTTTTGCCACAGCATCATTCATACCTCTTTGTGTACGTTTTTTGGTACTTGCTGTGATGTTTCTCTTGGTGACAGCCACAGATTGTTTTGCATCTGGAACAAGACGCTTCTTTGAGGTGGCAATCCTGTAGAAAATATCAATGAAGTGAGAAAAGTGTTAGAGGGAGAAGTGAATGATTCATATTATCGAGCACGAAAAAGCGAATCTTGGTTGCCATCCGGTAAAAACTCACGTCTGTTTGCGATGAACAGGGGTCCTAGACTGGTTATTGCGTGATCCCAAAGGACGAGGACTTGAAGTCAAGAATCCAACAGGCTTCTTTCGTTTTGGCGTGGCAGAGTTGGCATTCTCCTTCTCGGCACTGGGCCTCTTCTTCCTTTTGCATGGCGTCAATTTAGAAGGAGTCTTGGGAGGCTTGCCAACTTTGCTTGGCACGTCATCTGCTTCCTCCCATAGCTTCTTCTTGATGCTTTCTGTTGTTAATTCTGAATTTTCATCAACGGGCTGGAATTCAGGGTCCACTGCCACATAGCTCTCAAAACCCACCTTCTTAATGGCTGAGCCCAAGAATGATTGATCAATACCATCCAAAGCGTTGGGCAACGCCATGCTTGAGTTGAGAATAGTCTCTCTCACGCGCTCTTTCAAGTCAGCCTTTTTCCCTGTCATGGGTACTCCCAGTTTCTTGCAAGCCTTCTTCAAGCTCCCAACCCTCTTCTTATCGATTTCTTCGATAAAATCCTCTCCAATAGGCGATGCAGGGGACTCTGGAGCTGCTGCTGCCTTCTTGGCAAGTCGCGGAGAGCGCCTCCTTTTCCTTGCCTTCTTGGTAGGGGTTGGCTCGTACTCGCTATCCTCGCCACCATCGTCCTCCATGAATGACTCCTCGCTGTCAAACGCCTCCGAATCATAATCTTGGACAGCCTTCTTCTTCACCTTGGTTTTCTTCGGGACAAATGCCATTCCCTGGGTCATTTCATCCAACATTGCCTGCAATCCATCTTGCATGTCCTTGATGTCATCAAGGTCAGATTGTAGTCCACCAGCGGCTGAAGCCCAGCTTTTGTTGTAGTCTTCAAGAATATCATCCACTTGTTCCTTCAAATCTGCGTCAGCGCCATCTGCGTTCGTCTTGATCTTGATGTTAGAGTTAACCATACCCTGTGTGGACTCTAGCAAGTTGAGTGTAGCTTCGGCGTGTTCCATCTTGATATTCGTCAGTTCCTTTTCTTGGAGCTTTTGCTCCTTTGCCAGCGCCGAGTCTATTCCGGACTTGATCATGCTTTCTTGATCCGACACAACACTCGCCATTTCTTGCTTCACCGAAGAACACGTGTCAAAAATGTAAGACAAGACATACTTGGCATCGGGCTTGGAAAGGCCTTTGTATGTGTCCGCTTCTAAGAACCGGAAATTTGAAGACATTGCTTCCTCTGATACAGGGAAAGCCTTCTTGGCAGCCATTTCAAGACCTTGAACTATTGCTTTCAGTGACTTGATGGTGCTTTCAATCAGGTTCAACTCCTCTGCATTAACAGCTTCACTATCATTCTTCATCAGCTTCTTCCTTTCTTTCATGGCAATATGCAACTGACGTTTCTGCTCATCAATTTGGTTCTTGATGTGAGAATATTCAACTTCGCGATCAATCCACGATGCGAGTTCAGCTTTCCTCGCCTCCTTCACATCACTGTTGCACACGGAGCTTGATGCCAGGCGCATCTTCTCAGCCGATCTGCGCTTCCTCTCCAGCTCCATCCTTGCTTTCTCCTTGGCCGATGCCTGATCAATCTTACGCTTGAGGACAGCAGCTTGCTTGTCTGCAGCACTCTTCATCTTCATCAGCTCAATCTTGAGCTTTTGGCTGTCCTTCATCATTTTGGCAGCCTTTTGCTGTGCTGCCTTCTTTTCGGCCCTCATTTCAACGGATGTTTCCTTGAGCTTACGCTGCAAATCGGCACGGCGCCTTTTGTCTTCAGCAATGTCAGCCATGAGACGAGCGCATTTTTTTTCTGCCTCTTGCTTCTTTTTCATACTCTTCGTGTGCTCGCTTGCCTTGACCTTGAGCTCATTGATCCTATCCTCCAGCTTGCTAATTTGACCGCGCAGCTTCTTGGTCATGGGATCGGAAGCGTTGCGTTTACCCCGGCGCTGCGTGTTGCTCTTCTTGTTCTCCTTATCGTTAGTTGACATTTTGACTGCTAGTTCATCGCGCTCCGCGGTCAGGAAGCCGACTTCTGCCTGAAGCACGCGCAGAGTGTTCTCAAAGTGATGCTGCAGATTATCCCTGCATGCTCGCTCTTTATTCATTTGCATGACCATAGCCTCCTTCTGCTCAATGGTAGCACTGACCGCCGACAGTTCCGTCGCCAATTGTGCATTCTGCGCTTGATCTTCTTTGGATGGTGATGTCATAACAAAGGCATCCTCGCTGTTCAGGATTGACTCCTCAATGTTGCCAAGGTCACATTTGCCAGAGATGATCGCACCAGCTGTAGCTCTTGCAACAGCAGCCTCAGTTCGAGCCTCTAGCAAGTCAGCTTTGCTCTCGGCCAATTGAGCACGGAGCTGGCTTACTATGGAGTCATCCTCCTCTCCTTTGTCAATATTCTCAGGAAGTTTCACACCTTGCTCATTTGCATGTTGGGCAATGGCCTCAGCCTTGCCCTGCCACTTGTCAGCACGCAAGGATGCCTCCAAAAATTCATTGGCTTGATCCCGTGCCCTCCCCTTCAATAGATCATTCTCAGCCATCAAGGAAGAACACTGGGCTTGAAGCTGGGCCACTTTTTCCACACCCTCATCACCTGCGGACATCAAGCTTCCAAAAGCAAAGCTGCCACTGTTGCTGCCAGCACAGCCAGTATTGGAAACGATCATCCTGGACTCCATTCGTGCCAATTCCAACTTCAATTGCTGATTCTCGCGACGTAACGCTGCTGCCTCGCTAGCAGATAGACCAGTAGATACAACATTCCGAACAGCCGAGTTCTTGATGTTACGAGTTCGCTCTGCATAGCGAAGAGTGTTTACGCTTTCATCAATGTTGGACTCGGCAGGCGAGATGCAAGCTATCATAACTGTCCTGGAATTGCCTGCACAAAACATGTAAAAACATACACGCCAAGCAAGATGTGAGTTCAAGCATGAGATATGGTATGATAAATAATTGCCACGATTGAATTCATGAGTAGGTGTGTCTGGCAATGTTACTCACCTCCAAGAGAATCTTGCAATAATCTCGTCAACTTGGAATCCCTATAAGGAATATGATGATTGCTCCCACTGCTACTCCCATGATTCTTCTGTCCCAACTCCGACAACGCCGACACGACCTGACCCAGAACGAACAATCCCTTATTGATATTGATACCCTCCTTCAACCTGGCGCCCTCTGCGCCGGTGCGTTTGATGCGCTCGGATCCCGCAAGATCTACCAAGGTGAGCTTGGCTTGCATGCCCTGAGATGCCGATCGCGGACTGATTATCGCTCCTCCTCCCTCTCCGTTGTTATCATTCTCTTGTTCAATTCCAGCGGATTCGGCAATCGTCACATTTAGAGTGCAAATGGCATGACTCCGAGAACTGACCGCATTCATGTGCGTGCTCGCTGTGGCGCGTTTCATGCTTGCCTTCTCCATCAACAAACGGACCTCCTCGGGACTCGCCACCGGAAAGTGTTTGAGATTGGGTATCACCACTCCTTC
This sequence comes from Detonula confervacea, assembly GCA_036939415.1. Lineage (NCBI taxonomy): Eukaryota > Bacillariophyta > Thalassiosirophyceae > Thalassiosirales > Thalassiosiraceae > Detonula > Detonula confervacea. Next base: position 10,591 of record JALLAS010000517.1, on the reverse strand, counting down.
CGTCTTGGAATCACGCACTTGCAAAGTAGCATTGGCCGAGGCCGGGTCATCATTCAGAAGATCAATCGCCTGTTCGTTGTATATTTCAAGGTAGCTCATTGTGATCTTGACCCGTTCTTCCCCGCTGGGCAAGCTATATTTGGTACGAAAGAGATCATACACGGCACGGGCAATCACGCCCTCCGAAGCCGAAGGAGGTGCCATCATCGAATCATCTCCATCATCGTCATTCTTGGGGCTGCCAGCCGAAGCGGCGCTCCCATCAGTACCCATGGTAAAGGTCTTTCCCGAACCAGTCTGTCCGTAAGCCAAAATGGTCGCATTGAATCCCTTGTAAATGCTCGTGGAAATCATGTCCCCGCATGTATCTTCGTACACTTCCCGCTGCGTCGAGGAAGGAGCGAAGACCGAATCGAATTCGAACATGCGCTTATTATCGCTGCTGCCGTCGCTCCCGTCTCCTTCCTGGACGCGAATGCTGGATATCGTCGGCTGGGCGGTGATGGATTCGCCGCTCATTTCGTTGATTTCCTTGGTCGAAAGCGGACGAACTCGCGCGACGACTCGTACGTTCTGCTCGCTGGAATTGGTTGGCGCGGGCGCCGTGCGGATGGAGCGCGGAGGATGATTGCCGAAGCTGCTGCTTCCGCTTCCATTATTGCTGTTGAGAACTGGAGCAGTGACGGGACGAATTTCACTTCGCGCCGAAGCTTGATGGTTTGAGGACGATAACGATTCGTTACTGGACGACGAAGACGTGGAAACGCGCGTGGGCGCTTCGGAAACGATGTCGTCCATCTCCATGGAGGAGTTGGGCGAGGAGGGTCCGCTCATTACGCTTATATTTCTTCTTCTTTGCTGCCAATTCTTTTCGTTCTCCGCTTTGATTTCACTATTCTGATTTTTTTAGATTGCAATGTGCGATGCCTTTTTCACGGCGCCATTGCCTTGCTTTTCGTTGCTTCTTGGAATGAATTCAACTGAAATCAAAAGTTGTCTCGTTCTTCAGCTTCAATCATCTTCATCTCTCGCTAATTGCTTGCTTTCGTTGCAACTTCACCCGCAAAAAGCATCACATGACATGTCACGTTGACATGACATGACGGATTTTGGCGGACGGAAGTCGTTGCTCCGTCAATCTAGTCAATCTCCATCACAAAACTGTACCGTACGTATCGTACTAATTCGTACGTAGCAATTTCGTATTTCCCGATTTTGAAGAGGTCGGCTGGCGCGCTATTTTCAAGCTTCGTCAATCAAAGATGGGATAAAGTCCAGTAGGCCAAGTAGGGAGAAGTGGAGAACACTGGCTATTACAACATGCACTGACGTTTTGATCCGGGTATTGTAGTCTAGGCCATGCGCCATTAGATTGCCAGGATTGCCATCTATCATTGACCAGGGATCATTCTCATATGTACCCCTGGAGTAAACGAGTTCAACAGTAAGAAGAAACACGTTTCACGGGTGTAGGGGCCATGATGTATCCTACAACTACAAGCTAGGAGGGGTTTCAAAGGATGATATATTTGTGAATACCTTTGGAATGTTGCACAATGGAACAAAGATGGAACCCCATGAGGCTACCATCAGGTGAGCGATCAATTGGATCATTTGCACTCAGTCAGTATGCTGCTGACCAGGTTTGGTGTCAAATATAGATGTCACAATGATAGGAGTGGATTGACCTGACAACGTTCCAATGTCCAAGAGTTAGTGGGAGGAGAATCAACTAACTGAATTATATTCAACAAGGGGAGATGACACTACTTTGAACTAGATGTACATTCAAATATGGTACTCTATCTATGACAGAGTGTAAATATTATAGATAATGTTTGTCTATCACTGTAATACAGGTCCTTTCTGTTGATGTGACTGATTTTGATCCTGGGTGGATCATTTTCATTGAAACGTGATGCCGGCGTGTCGTAGGGCTACGGGGCCACGTAGAAGAAATACCAGTTTCTACGCGTAGGAATTTGCCGGCGCGGGTGGGAGATAAACACGCCATAATCGAAACTCGGGATTTCACACTCAATTTTTGCTCGACATTTCGGAGCCTCAACAGTTGGCTGATTGTCGCTTGGATTGGGCAATGGATCTTTGAATAGCAACATGGTATGCTGGAGTACGATGTGCTTGCGTTGTAAGTTGGCATGGCCACGAAGCCGCTGGAGGTATTTACGTAGCTATAAGCCTCAGCTCTATTCCTAATCACGCCAAAACAATGTGATAAATGATAAATAAAGTTAGGAATAGTTTGATTAATTTCTCCTTATTATGTTATTGCTATAACTGTATGTACTGCTTATTGTTGCATTGGCTGTTTTGAGCAGCAGAATTTAATGATGTTGTATCAATGCAATGATAATCCTGCGCCCACTAGAACTGTTCCCATCTAGATCATGATTGCTTCCTCCCTCAAAGCCGTGGTAGTAACAAATCTCCCCACCACCACAGCCACTAACATGCCTATCGCATCGACCACATCCACCATCGTCACGTTCCATAGCTCTTGTATCATCCCCCCCTCCAGATCTCTTGTGCTATTGCCTCCCTCCAATCTAGCTGTCCCCTCCGGTCCTACTCCTGGCACCAATAAAGAGTAGACCATCTGCAAGCAAGACAGAGGAGGCAGTGGGCATTGGCGTACATGCTCACCTGCAGATCATCCCCACCCAGTTGATTATTGTTTATTTCTTCTCCCCCGATTAGAGTCGCAAAAATATTTATCCATAATTTTGCCATAGGTCCGGCATGCTGTCTTGGAAGTTTTGCAGCAGATGCTGGACACCATTACTCTTCGCTGTCAGTAAGCAAATGCGAAGATCAGACATATATGAGTCGCCAACGAAGAGTGGATGTAAAGTTGGAAGCCGGAGCGGCGCAGTTGAAACCGTGGGAGGAATCGGCCGTCGACGGATTATTTTTTCCTCATCCTCTGGACTGGCTTCGGCAATTCGCCATAAGGCAACGCCATCACGGCAAGCATATGAGGACAGGGATGGAGTAGGATACCTGCATTATTATTATGAAGTTGGTGGCAGGGACAGTAGTGTACCAAGACGCCAGGGGAAGAGAGCGGTGAAGTCGAAGGAGGAGAGATTAGGATACTTTTGCTTCGTCAGAGGTTGTTGGTCGGCCGTTGCAATTGTGTGTTTGTGTTGATGGCTTGCTACAATAATATCCCTACTGTATGTTGATCGCTGTTGAAACATTTAATTTTATCAAGTAATTTACGATACAAAACTAAAAACTATTGGGATATTGTTATCAATCTAAGGTATCAATTACCTACATCGATTAAAAAGTAGAGTTAGGCCATTATCGATGACCAATTTTCTCCCCTCCATAGCGAGGTTCTTACTAAAGTAAATCCTAAATATTTGGCCATGGTCCTATGCTAATCCTCTTGTAGATTGGGGAGATGTCCAGCGATTTGGGTCAAAAAAGAGCCCACGGGGGCAAGCACTAGGGGAGAAAACACAACCATCAGCGGGGGTGATGTGCAAAAATATTGTACATATTATTTGCTAGATAAACATTGTCGCAGCAGGGGGGTTGACACTTTCAATGGGTCCAGTACATAGGTGATCCACACAGAAACAAAACCAGTCATGTATAAGCTGACTGAAAGTGAAACTATATTAAACCAACACAATATGGGTATGCTTCCGGTCTTGCTCTTAACCAAGGGTAGTTTCAATAATTGTACAACACTGAAGACAGATGAGCTGCTGATCACTCAAGCTTGGCATGATTTGACCTGGGGGAGTAAACATTTGAAAATGTCTGGCAGGAATGATAGTACAGGAGCACTATAAAATAATTGCCGTTGGCTCGCCATAAAAGCTTTGACAGCGGCAATGGCAAAAGTGTGAGAGTGTGAGCGGCCAAGATGGTGTGCTCATTCTTTTGCCATTGCCAAACTTTGATCAGCAATAATGATCTAGATGACAATTTCAAATACCTGAACTATGGTAACAGTATCATCTACAATCCGCGTGACCTACGTAATTAGCGACAGCGGCACTATAAATCTCTAAGTTTAGTAGTGATGATAATTTTAAAATCCAACATGGATGAAGTGGTGTTGATGGTAACAAAAAGAACAAACAAAAATACGAGAGAACGCAAAGTGCCAAAAAGCAGAAAAACAAGTAAGATCCGCAGATGTAACCAAAATGGTCAAATGAGAAGCATGGCGACCATCCATCCAACCAACCAACCAACCATGATGACGATGATAGCACCCCCCCACCCCAACATCAAGCAAGGATATTGAAATGAGTAGCCTCGGTATTTATGCTTAGATGGAGGAAGCCTAGGTTAGCCTAGGTTGCATGTTATTGAGTAATTACTAGTAATTACTAGTAATTACTATAGGATATTGAGAGTACTGCCTTAGCTCACAGTAACCGGATTATACCCCACTGCACAGTAATTCAAAAAAGTAATGTACAGTAAAACATCAATTGTACCAGGGCTAAACAGTCACCAAATATACCAGTCCCTGTGCGAGAACATAGACAAGGTCTCCTTACATGTCACACCAAGACCTAGTTTGTGTGTGTTACAAATACAAAAGGGGTGGGCTATGATAGCGAGGTGAAGATAAGTATGAGGAAGAAAGGCCAAACCATCATCACAATAAGAACAATGGGGGATAATATTGCAGCCAAGAAATAGCAACCCCAAGAAAAAAGCTATACAAACTCACAAAAAATAGAAAGGTATGAATATGAGCCGAATGTCAAGCAGCCAGAGCCAAGCCGTACAAGAGCGGGCCACCTGGGAGAGGCAAATATAGACCAGGGATGTGTGTGATTAGCAAATGGCCAGATCAAACCAGAAGAAACCTGGGGCAATATAAAGAGAAAAACAAAAAATATAAATGAGATGATGCAATGGAACAAAGGGTGCCAATAACAAAGGTGATGGGTACTGGCAATTCCCACTTGGAGGGATTATGGCAGGGTAAATAACAGCTGTTTGAAAATAAAATGAAACACATTGGTGGTTTGAAAGCCATTTACAATGAAAAATAAGGTGTGGATTATGGGACGACGATGAAATAGCCATATAAAAAGTAAGGTTTAATGACCGCATCTGCATAATTTGTTGACAATTTTGACAGTAACAAGTCAGCTAATAAAAATAGATAATGAATTATCTTGCTCATCATCTTTGTTCAGTTTTTAGAATAGTGCTATTGATGTATAGAGTTCTTGTTATATTCCCTCAGAAATATTTCTTTCAGATTTTGGTGGCATTTATGCAGCATTCTCACTCACAACCATACAAGCCCTTTTTTGAGATTCTTGATTGTTTTATGGATGGGTGTGTGCCAATGACCACTGTGGTAGACTGTCATTAGGTGTTTCGCTTGTTCTTTGTTCTTTGTTCTTTTTTCTTTGTTCCTTGTTCCTTGTTCCTTGTTCCTTTCCTCGTCCTTCCAAATTTCTGATTCCATATATTCACTCTCACGGTTTGCTAGTATTGTTCCAGGTTTATGTAACTGGAAATACCCCACTGCATATCTTGCAGCTCTGAGGACTGTGTGGACTTTTAAGTTGATACTTGACGTTGATGGACTCTTCTTGGAGTTGTGACCTATCTTGGTGATCAATCCTGAAATACGAATGCTGACTCCATGCGGTATTGCTTTCTTGCATTCCTCAGTGTGCAACCTCTACTCACGAAGCAGGACTCAGGGCAAGTCCATGTGAAGAAATAAAAACGTACGAGATAGTTAGGATTAGTACCTATTCCTATGTAAGATACTGCGATGGATGGTGTAAGAGGCTACGATTCAAATCATCATTTGACGAGCCGTGATGCAATCCGCACAAGAGTCAAGCTGAAGAGAGCACTTGAACCTCACACCTGCAGCCAGCATACATGCCAAAATCAGCACCCGAAGACTCTAAATTAGCAGGCGTTCTGGAGCTCTGTTCTGCGTTCTGCCCGGCAATTTTATTCTGGAGTCCAATTGCAGAACACCAGGCAGTGCACTGTGTGCGCTATCAAAAATACAAGGCTATTCTGCCCGGCAACTGCCCGGCGACGAGTATTTGACGTGCGACTGGTGTCACGACTCGGGGGAAACAGATGTTTTATCTATTAATTCCTACTTACATACATATCAAGCTTTCAAACACGTCACTCTAAGCCGGAAAATCATCATGTAGGAACCAATATGGTATGGTATAGTGTTCAACCGTTGTGGAATATGGGTAGGGCCTTTACATTTACATCAGTTCGAACCGTTGTAGAAAACAGGAAGGGTCAGACGTTGCGGCACCTTGTGGGAGGTTATTAAACCCGGCCGGTACAACCCGCTTTTTCAGCAGAACACAAGCAGGACAACTCGCTGTTCTGCGACTGCCCGTGAAGAACAGAAGATTTTGTTCCAGAACAGTAAACGTTCCCGGGCAGCTTTTTGTGTTTCGATAACTTTGCATCATAGTGATAATAAAATAGTTTCATCAATTATTTCGTAGTTATCCCGTGAAATAAAAGCTATCGAAAAAAACATGTTTGTTTGAAGTATTTGTGTAAATAAGTGTTCTAACCACACTGTAGTATGTTTGTTTTGTATTACAGAATGATGTTTATTGATTGTAGTTTTTAGGCGACACTGTAGTACTTCGGTATTTGATTCACCCCCCTGTATTTTTCTGTATGTTTCTGTTTGTTCAGTATGTTACGGAATTATGTTTATTGGTTGCAGGCTTTTTTAGGTGACTCTATCCTCTGGAGCGCCGTGCAACTTTTCAATCCCCAAAATATATCAATCGTGACTCCCCTTGATCATGTCTTGAGCAACCCGTGACAGCAAATAGAGTAGACCCTGCCTCTGATGCTGATGCTGTCCCCTTTTTACCTTTTGTTGTCGATGCTGTCGGTCATGTTCGTGGCGGTGTCCGACCGATGGGAATAATGACGGCTAGGGACCGCCATCAGCGTCTTAGATCTTCGCAAACATGTTGAATCATTGGGATAGTGTACGGTTGATGCGGATTCACCAATTACCAGGGCGGCGTGGATTGGCGATGATGATATATTTTCAATAGCGGAAAAGTTTACTGATGCTGCCCTGAAAAACGGATCAGCCTCATCGCCCAGGATGGATCAATTATAAACATAACATTGGGCGGAGGTTATATATATATATATTAGACTAATAAAATAACTACACTATAATAAATAATATAGTCTATCAATTAGAAATGAGGTTTCATCATCGTTAATGATAATAAACGAGCAGGAAAAACAGCTTTTGACATTTTTACCACAGATTGCCACTCAACGAGGTAATCATCATTATGCTTCTATAGCTGTGATGTCCGCCAATGTTCTTGATTGCGTGGTCGCTTCAATCATTGCCATCGCATCAAGATCCCATTGCTAGTTGCCATGATGTCACCGCAGTCACAGCAGAAGGCAAGCGGGCATTTGTTTGCAATCGGTGTTGGCGGTGGACAGGGTCTACACAACAGCATACCCAGGTCATGCCATTAGAGCTGTCATGCATTGGTATTAGTGAGTCACGATTGACATATTTTGGGGATCAAAAGTTGCACAGCTCGCTCATCAGAGATTATGCGTACACACAAAATGTTGGAATTAGAAAATGGTGTTTGGAATGTCACTAGTTTAGACGGTTTTGTAAGTCTTGGGAAGTCAAGTGTGACCAAGAAAGAGTTTTAGTTTGTGCGCGATGAGAACAGTTCCGATGCGCGATCGGAACATTTGGCAAGCATTTGGAAGTAAATAGATCATAAATCCTATAGTACTAGTATAGAGAAAACATCCGATTGAGCCAAGAGAGAGAGACATCTGTTTTAGCCAAGCGGCTTTTGGAGCCTTCTAGCATACTTCGAAGTAGCAATCGGTTTAGTTGCACTAAAGCTACTCAATTGAAGGCTGAGTAAGTTGGCGATTGGAAGAATTAGCAATCGGACAGAATCGTGAGAACCAGTGCGAAGCAAAGCGTTGAATGAAGTGAAAAATAATCTTGTACTTGTATGATTGAATTGAATGAACGAAGACATGGTGAGCATTGAGGTTCAGATTTAGAAAGAAAGAATCAAGATGAAACGAAGGAGAAAGAGGAAGAATGGCGCGGAAGCGAACGGAAAGCGCTCCGAGCATTCGTCGGCAACGGATTTGGCCGGCTGCCGCCAGGAAATCCGACTCGGGCTTCCCTTCCTCTATCTCTCAACCTGAACAACGGATTTCTGCCTGCCCAGCGGGGATACGATCTGAAAGGGTTTCCGTAGGACCGCCAGCGGGATAGATCGACAGGATCTATTGCTTGGCGGCTTTTATTTGGCTCGCTAGTAGGGGGATGGCGGCCGCCATAGTCGATGCCGGGGAGGAGGGTTGACGCCGCCTCGTTGACAACAAGCAACGAGCGTTTTCCAAAGGATATTGAGTTCCCACTCTGGGTACCGCAAGCTCACTCTTTTCTATTGTATATATACTAGAATGTGTGTGTACTTTTGCTTAATTTAATAGAGAAAAGAGTGTATGTTGAATGTGATGACAATGTCAAATTAAGTTCCACTTAGGATTGAAAAGCCCCCAAAGTGACTTCAAACAGTGGCGGCACTGGTACTGGAATGACTCCTCAATGGGGAAGCGGCATTGAATTGAATAATGAGAATGTGATGACTGTCCAGCGTGGTGACGGCATTGGTTTGAATGATTTGATTGCTTATGAGAGAAGTGGCATTGAAATGACTGCAAAGTGGGGCGGCATTGGAATGACTGCAAAGGATGGCGGCAAGAATGACAAAAAAAGTTCATTGAATATATGACAGTGGTGCAACAATGTACAGGCCGTGGTTTAGCGGAAGAGAGAAGATAAATTCCGGGCAAGGGGGAGTGTCGGAAATAGAAAATGGTGCTCGGAATGTCACTAGTTTAGATGGTTTTGGAAGTCTTAGGAAGTCAAATGTGACCAAGAAAGAGTTTTAGTTTGTGTGCGATGAGAACAGTTCTGATGCGCAATCGGAACATTTGGCCAGCATTCAGAAGTAAATAGATCATAAATCCTAGAGTACTAGTATAGAGAAAACATCCAATTGAGCCAAGAGAGAGAGACGTCTATTTTAGCCAAGCGGCTTTTGGAGCCTTCTAGCGCAAAAACCAAAACCGACAATGGTATTGTGCTGGTTGGGGGGGGGGATCTAGACCCTCAGTCTATGTAGGAATAGTAGGTTTGACCCTCATACACGATAGGAATTGTCGAAATTTATAATTACAAGCATGAAATTGTTGTATTATCGTAACCGCTGATGTTTTGTTTTTATCAAATATATGATGGCGGGAGCTGATGGAGATGATCGTGAATTGTGAAACCAATCGTGAAGAGAACAAAACCACGAACATACAATTCCTATGTATGATACTAAAGTATCGCCTGAAGTAAGCGCAAGAAAGCAAGCGCGCACGCGCAAAGCAAGGGAACAAATTATCTAGGTACGTGAGCGCAATACAATAGAGAAGCAAGCACAGGCTGTCAAGCAGGCTGTCAGATAGACAGGGGCTGCATGATGGGAAAGAGAAGAGAGAAAGATGGTTTGATGAGAGGATGAGAGGGGGGCATTGTAACTAAGTACTATATAGTACTTCTCCACTGATACTATCCTGTATATTAACACTATTATATCAGTACTAATACAAATCCTAGCCAGACAAATGATTATAACTCTAGCCACGCCAAAATAAAGCCACAACATCCACCATCCACAACCATGGTGGCCAAAGCAATAGGTACCCATGTATCGCTAAACCCAATGTCGATGCTGACTAGGTTAGGTTCTGTGTGGATTGATGCCCTACGTAAATGTGTGGTTTTATTTTCTGTCTAATTTAGTATTTTGGTCCCTACATGCTATTTTGCTTCCTTTTTGTTTTTTTAGCACGATTTGTGCTCCGCTGATCTAACGGCCAGACTTCTCCCCTTGATTGCGATGGCGCAATACACTCTTTTTACTTAATTTTTTCAGATCCCCATTAACATGTTCATGGAGAATGGGGATCTGGAAGGCGGGTTTTGGGCCATCAAGCAGGGGAGACGCTGGAGAGGGGAGAAGTCTATGGTCGCTGGCGCTTTAAATAGCACGCCAAAATTGTAGCTAATATCGCGCGTCATGCGATGCCACAACACACAACACCGACGCGACGCGACAAGACGCGACGCGAGAAGCAAAACATCGTGAATAGAATCTAACATCCGTGCTATCTTAGCAGATAACAGCCTTTGGTTTAGTGGTATTCCTGCTCTCTCGATGACAAGCGTACCACTGTACAAGTCCCGGCTTGCGCATCGATCTTTGATCGGTGTTCGATGCCGGTTGGAAACCTTCTGGAAGCTTGCATGACGTTGAGCATGAACATCACACGATCGAAGGTACAACGTATGTGAGTTGTGCGCGTCTCGTCATACCCACTATCTACATACTATCTACAATACGAAAGCTACGTATCGTGCGTAAACGAGAGAGAGGATTATTTTTGCTCATATTTTCTCAATATTTTAATGATTTTCCAAAGGGAGTACAATAGAGTACTGGTT